>JAQGAY010000488.1:0-26426 GCA_034698085.1 Polydesmus angustus | reverse complement strand
TTTTTTTTTCTTCTCCGGCGTTTTCGTATAGGTGGCTCATCAAGCAAACTCCCTCGTGAATTTATCTCGGGGAAGAAGAAGAAAAAAAATGGGAATTTTTTTTTTCTCGCAAAACCTTCTTTACGTTTAAAAGGTTCTTCTGAAAATATTCAGCATCCTTTTTTTTTACTGATAGAAATCGTGATGGGCCTCCCACCGTTTGATAAAATAAACCCTCATTTCTACAAGTCTCATTTTGTTTTGTGCGCGTGTTTTTACTCCCATCTTTTAACTTTTCTCCTCCTATATGTATAATATTCTTTTTATCTGCTCTCTCCATCCCTTTCCACCCCCTCCTCGAGGAACCACCTTTATATAAGTATGCAACCACAGCTCTTTTTTTTTTTTTTTACCTGTGCGCATGAACCTCATGACTTATTACCCTGCTATAGCCTAGCAGTAAAATTCGAGTTGTGGGCCACACGTAGACTTTTAATTTCCAACCAACCACGACACTCACGTCTGGAGGAATTTATTCATTATCATCTTTTGTCGTCTCTTTTACGCTTTCACATTTTTTTTGTATTATTAATTAAGAAAATTTTTGTTGAAGAAAAAGAATTATTGTATTCGATTTCGATGGAAAAACTCTACGTGATGAAAACGAATGTTATCGAGTGTTGCGAATCTGATAGAGAACGTTGCGCGAACGTATAAAAGTTAAATGTTCGCTAATTCAACTTGTGCTCATTTTACGTTGGAAAAAAAAAAAAATAATAATAGAAGAATGGTTTTTTCAAGTTTTCAAGATTTGTCGAGCTCGGGAGTCGATCAAATTCACATCTTCGACGTATCGCAACGATGGTTTTGCAAAATAGAAATTTAATGATTCGTGAATGTCCAGTAAATTTATGGGCGGATATGCAGCGTATTTTAAGTAAAACTTGTGACGCATGTTAAAAGTTTTTTTGTTAGCGCACGGGAAGAGATGTTCGGACAGGCAGCGGGACGGAAGAAACGAAAAAGATTGAACAAAAAAAAAAAAAAAAAATTACGCGGCAAACGTCGAGAAATGTTTCTTTAAGATTTATTTTTTTTTAAAGGAGAAATGAGGGTTATTGTGATTTGTTCCCTTTTTCTGCTCACCTGTCTGGTCGGGAAACTACAAAAGAACATACCTGCTGCATTGATCGAATAGGGAGAATAAAATTTTTGTAAAAGAAAAAGTTCGAGAAAGAAAAACCACCCCGCATGTTGTGTTTCTGAAGATTTCGAATTAGATTTGGAAAGCGGTGGTGAGTCGATTATAAAAAAAAAAGAAAAAAAAAAACTTTTCAGCAATGAATTTGAATGGAGAAGAAATAAAAAAAATTAATTTGGAACCGTGAACTTTCTTTAATTGCAAACTTCTGCATATGGTATGGTTTTAATTGCGTTATACAAGTATTAGATAACCTTTCCATAGGTTATATTACCTATAGTTATCCTAAATTCAAAACTAAACATTATTAAATTATTTAAATAAATGTTAAATTTGTATCAGTAATGTTTTTCTTGCGCATTCGCGTTAATGTATTTACTATTTGCAATTTTTTTTTTATTAAAGAATTGTTTTGCCTATTAAAGAATTATTAAAGGACTGTTCTGCAAGTCTTCTAATAATTAATTTGAAGGTTGAGTTTATTTTTAAATTAATAAACATAATTTTAGTTTTTTTAAAAAGTGGTCAGAGATTCAAATAATTTTATAAACCATTATTTAGCTATAAGTTTTGCATTTCACTTAAGTGCACGCGGTAAGAAAAAAATTCTTGGTTCTCAAAATTTGAATGAAAATTGTAACGTGAGATTATAATTTCGTCGTTAATATTGCGTGGCAAGCAACGTTTTTTTCCTCAATCGATGGTTAGTTAGGCAAGGGAAATTTAGTTTCCATCAACGATTAGTCATTGTTATCGGCTCCCGATTGGTGGCGTGACTTTCGTGATGAAGTTGTAAAGGCAACGTTGAATAGAATAATTGTTTGTAGGAGGGGGATTGGGCGGTATTAAAAAAAAAAAAGTTTTGGGGATGTGGGGGGACATAAGAATGAATGCCAATGAAGAAGATTATGATAACTGATCCTCACTCCTCGCCCTTACTGCGCCACAACTTGTACTTGTGTATAGAGATTGTATTTTGGCATTGTATAACGTTAGATCTAACATGAAAGAGATTTTCGCTCGAAATTGATATAAGGGTACGCTCGATTTTGATTTTCAGATGTTTGATTTATTCTTTCAACTAACCTCCTCATGCTTCAATTCTGTTCTTTAACTTTTTTTTGTAGTTATTCATGCACTTCGACCTCTCGATGTTTCTAAAGGTTTATTTTTAAGATAAGGGATTTTTTTTATTTATACCGTATTTTCATAGAGCTATAGGTAAAAAAAAAAGTTTGGAGGGTACGAATTTCGGTTCCCATCTGTTGTGTTGAATGTGTGGATAACGAAATTTTTATCAAGCGTGGAATATTTCGTTTGACATGTTTATTTTGCATTTCATACTGATGAATAATTTGCTACTATACGCAGTTTCGGTTTTGAGAGAAAAAAAAAACAAACTTGTCAAATATTTTTATTCCGAATTTGCTTTTTCTTATAAAGACTATGTTTGTAAATTGACATTTTTTGCTTGGTATTTTGGAAGGCGTGGAATGGATTGGCTATGGTACCTCTTTCGGTCGTGTCGAGATTTGAGAGATGGAACTGCGAGGTTCTTGCATTTATTTTTTTTCTCCTGGTGTAGCCTGTTTTGTTCTATTTGAAGAATTCAGACGATTCCAGCTGTTAGTTAATTACCGCCCAGTTGGTTTTAAAAACAGTTTAGTTTGAATTATTTGCGAATATACAGCTGCGAATATACATCGCTTGACTTTTTCATCTCTGATGAAAATTTTTAGCATATTCGACAAGGTAAATAAACGATTTAGGGATTTCACACTCATTTGTAGTACGCATCAATCAGCAACGAAATAAAATTAGCTAAAAGTTATTTTTCTTTTACCCTAAATGTATACAAAAACGTATAATTACACGCATTTGGTATTATACTGAAGCGTAGTGTATATTTTTCTTGTCGGACTTGAAATTTTTTTTTTAGAACTTCTTAATAGTCGAATTATACATTGTACAGTAGATCACATCTGGGCAATAGTAAAGCGCTCAAATCCTAAAGGGAAAGAGAAACAACAGTACACATGTATTTTATAAAAAACGGGAGGAAAAAAGTACTGTTTTAAACTTTTTTTAAGGAGAATTTTTTTGAATATTATTTTGTGACGGAGGTAAAATAAATATTTGCGTGAATCATCTTTAAGTACTGTATTTTTAAAATTAGCAAGTGAACATGGCTAACTTAAAACACAGGTGTATAGTGTATTGCCTAGTTATATAATCGTAGTTATAAGTTGAAAAGTAGTTATTAGAGATTTTGCGGTTAAGCTTTTCCTTTCGTTTTTATGCTGAAGTTTAATGCTTATGGCGTTCGAGCTTTGGTCCACACTCGGACGACATCGGTATATTACTGGTAGTTCAAAAGGAGGCTATTGCACTATGCTTAATCTAATTACTTTTACCATTTTGGTCTCTTAATTATCGTAATTAATCGGGTCAATAATAATG
This sequence comes from Polydesmus angustus, assembly GCA_034698085.1. Taxonomy (NCBI): domain Eukaryota; kingdom Metazoa; phylum Arthropoda; class Diplopoda; order Polydesmida; family Polydesmidae; genus Polydesmus; species Polydesmus angustus. The sequence continues at coordinate 22,786 of JAQGAY010000488.1, read as the reverse complement.
GCTTCAATAGTTCTTTATTATTAATAATATTTTGATGGAATCATAAATGTGAATTTTATTAAAAATTGCTCTTTTAATTACTTTTTATGATTTAAATAATTTTATTTTACGGAGATTCGGGCAATTAAATCAATGGGGAAATGTGGTTCCAGCTAACAATCTACAGGATGTCAATATCGTCGCCAATAGAAGAAAATCATTACTAATGTTAAATACTTGAACAGCAGTGCGTGTTTAATAATTTTACTATTAAAGTTCACCGGAAAAAATAAATTATACTGTCACAGTATTAAATAATTTCAAGTTTTTTTTTTTTTATTTAACACTGCCGCATATCTACGGAATTGTTTTTAATAAATAAACACTCAAAACATTGAAGTTCGTGTTGTTGAATAAAAATTTACATTTTAATAATTTTGTTATTGTTTTGTTTAAAAAAATAATAGGCCTAGTTGAAGAGAACAGAAAGATATTTTTCTACTACTTGACCCTTTAAAAAGTTTGTTAAAAGTGAAGACACGTGTTTTGTTTTTTAATTGAAACGAATTATTTTTTTTTTTTGTTATTGGGTAAATGTTTACAGCATCTGTAAGCTCTATACCATGTTGAGTTATTTATTACTACAATTGTTATTATTATCAACAGTAAAATTTTGACATCACCATATAGGGTATAGTGGGTTGCACGATTCAAGTATGACAGCAAAATTTTAATTAAGTTGCATTTAAATTAATTTTTTAGCGCGTTTATTACTCGCGATTACATTAAAATAATCTCCAATAAACTAGTTATTGAATTATGTCTGTTAAAATTGATGTCAAATGCGCTACTGTGAGTCATTGAAAGTGACATGAAAATCGAAATTGATGTCAACACGTTTTTCCTCTTCTAAAAAGTTGGCCGGTCTTTAACCTGTCAATTAACCAATTGCCATTCCTTTTTTTAAATAATTCTGAATTTTCTATTTTAATTTTTTTTAGGCACGCCACGTCTGACCGGAACTGGCACTGTTCAAGTTTTAGTGGACGATGTTAATGACAATCGACCAGTTTTTCAAAGTCCAGAATATGTAGTCAAAGTAAAAGAAAATATATTGACCAACACTTCTATCTTTTCTGTTGCGGCTATTGATATAGACGAGAGGCAAAATGCCGTTGTTAGGTAATTATATTTCTTTGGTTAAAGTTTTTTTTATATTTTTAAAACATAATTATCTTAATTATTGAACTGCTTTATGTTAATGATTTGTTTTTTTTTTCTCAAAAAAAAAAGCTATAATGATTTGTGTAACTTGTCAGGTACTCGTTGTCTGGGAAAGGAGAAGAAAAGTTCAAGGTTGATTCTAAGTCTGGCGAAATTTTTGTTCGTTCATCATTAGACAGGGAACAGCAGTCTGAATACGAATTAACCATCACTGCCGTAGATATGGGAATAACTACAACCCTGAATTCTTCAGCTAAGCTTATGATCAAAGTCGAAGACGAAAACGATAATATCCCAAAATTTGAACACACAAAATTCTCCGTTTATATTCCCGACTCTATCGCATCAGGTAAATTATTTTCGTCTAAAAATTTTTAAATTAAAAAAAAAATTATGGTTATTTAAACATTTCTATTTTTTAAAGGACAATTTGTATTTGGAGCTACAGCTTTGGACTCGGATTATGGAGTGAACAGTAAACTCGTTTACGAGCTTTTAGGGTCTGATGCTCAAAGTTTCACATTGAATAAGGAGACCGGAGTTGTTAAAAACAGCGGAATTAAAACGAAAACTGGCTCGAAAACATACAGTTTTGATGTGAAAGTCTCGGACGACGGACAACCATCTTTGTCATCAAAAACCACAGTTGAAGTAAACGTACTACCTAGTCGCGATTTTCCCGTATTTGATAAAATAGCCACGCAGAGTCAATCTTTTAAGTTATTAGAATCTGAAGCGCGTGGAAAAGTAGTTACTACTGTATTAGCTACTTCTCCTAAATCTGGTTCAGTTTCTCAAATTCGGTACAGCGTAGCGGGTGGGAACGTTGGAGATACATTTGCAGTGGACCCAACTTCCGGTCGAGTTACCGTGAGCGGCGTTTTGGATTTTGAAGTAACCTCACATTTTGAATTGTGGATTCAGGCGTCTGATAATGACACTCCTCCTATGAGAAGTGTTCTGGCAATCAATATCAGTATTATAGATGCCAATGACAATCGACCTGTATTTGAGAAATCCTTTTACAACGCAACTATACAAGAAGAAGAACTACCTCCTCAAACTGTGGTCATTGTCAAAGCTACGGACGCTGATAGCGATAAGAACGGTCGTTTCTTGTACCACATTAGGCGTCAAACTCCATCTAGAGGAAATAATTTTGGAATTGACTCAAAAACTGGAAGAATATTTACCAATGCTAAGTTAGATAGAGAAACTGTTAGTACTTACACTTTAATCGTCGAAGCCATTGATCAAGGAACTAATCCTAACACTGGTGTCGCAACTGTCGTCGTCAATGTAATGGATAAAAATGACAACCCGCCTCGATTTACTCGCCTATTTAGCGCTAATGTAACTGAAAATGCTGAAATCGGATCGTTTGTTATTCAAGTGACTTCTTCAGATAGAGACATCGGAGCCAACGCTAACGCCTCGTATAGCTTTACAGAGAATCCAGGAGGAAGATTTAAGATTGACCCTGTGGGTGGAAATGTAACTGTTGCCGCCCCTATCGATCGCGAACTTCAAGACGAATACATATTAAAAGTGTCAGCGTTGGATGGCTCATGGCGAGCAGAAACCCCTTTAACAATTACAGTTCAGGATGTTAATGATAATGCGCCGGAATTTGAAAAAGATATTTACGAATTTCAATTTCCTGAGTTGCAAAGAAATATCGCGTTTGTTGGAAAAGTTGTTGCTGTGGATAAAGATAAACAAGGACCAAACGCATACATTTCATACGCTTTGAAACAATCATCTGATTTATTTGATATTGATCCTTCCAGTGGAGAAATTTATAGTAAACATAGTTTAACTTATAAACATACTCGTCGAGGTTCATCGCCGGAAAATCGACATCTGCTAACAGTCATTGCTAAAGATCATGGCAAACCTCCACTGGCTAGCGAATGTCCAGTGGCAATTAATGTCGTTGATTCAAATAATAACCCTCCAAGATTTTTGAAAAAGAATTATGTATCTCCGGTTCCAGAAAGCGCTGCTACTGGAATGTCTATTATTCAGCTGACGGCTGTGGACGAAGAAGATTACGGAAATAATGCTGAAGTTGAATACTTGACAGTAAGCGGAAATGGTTCTACTTATTTCACAATTGACAATGTCACAGGTAATTGAAAAATGTGTTTAAAAAATATTATTATATAAATATTAATATAAATAATTATGCGATGTAGGTTGGATTAGTGCTGTTTCGAAAGTGTCTGGTCACGCTGGCCAAGTTTTGGAAGTTCGGGTTCGTGCTGTTGATAGAGGAATTCCGCCACAAAAATCTGAAACTTCATTCTTTGCTGTCATTACTGATGAAAATCGGTTTGGGCCAACATTTGTTCAAACTAGTTATCAAGTAATCGTACCTGAAGACGAGGCACCCAAACCAAACATCATAACTATATCAGCTACTGATCCTGATCCAGGTTTGATTAAATGGATATTTTTAACATAACTATTGACTTTAAACTTACTGTCAATTTTATTATTATTTTAGGATTGAATGGAAAAATTACCTACAGCATAAATAAAGGCGACCCTGATAAATGTTTTGCAATCGATCCGGTTACTGGTCAAGTCTCAATTACTGATGAATTGGATTATGAAAAAGTTCAGGAATATTATCTAAATATTACGGCTGAAGATGGTGGATTTAATAAGAAGGCTGCATACACTATTCTTCACATCGTAGTCAGTGATATTAATGATAACAAACCAATTTTTGATCGTGAAGTTCATGACGCCTATGTGGAAGAGAATTCTAAAGTTGGGGTTGCAATTTACAAATTAAGTGCTACAGATGCCGACTCTGGTCGTCACGCTGTTGTTCAGTACAGCATCGTCGGAGGAGATGGAAAAGAATTATTCGAAGTAGAACCGCAAACGGGTGTAATTACTACTAACGTTGTTTTTGACATGGAAGAAAAAGAAAGATATATTTTGGAAGTTTTCGCCAGTAATCCCGACACTGTACAATACAGCTCGGCAAAATTGGTTATTCACGTCACTGGTAAAAATGAGTTTTATCCTCATTTTATTCAATCCGTATTTCAATTCACAGTCAGTGAAAGTTCACCAGTTGGGACTTCCGTCGGAACAGTGGTTGCAACAGATCAAGACGGCGGAGAGGATGGAGATGTTTTATACATTTTGGTTGGAAGCAGTACTAATAAAGGATTTGTAGTGAATCCGCAAACTGGAGTTGTGTATGTGTCTCGTCGGTTAGATCGTGAGGTCCTATCTCGCATGGTACTTACTGTAGTAGCAAAAAATCGGGGTCCAATTCGAGGAAACGATACTGATGAAGCTCAAGTTGTTATTCAAATTCAAGATGGTAATGATCCACCAACCTTTTCTGAGTTACTCTATGAGGTACATATCGCCGAAGATGCTTCGATAGGCTCCAAAGTGATTGCCGTGAGAGCCACCGATAGAGACACCAGACCTGCCAATAGTCAATTTGCTTACTCGATAATTGATGGCAATCAGAATTCCAGTTTTAAAATTAATCCTTTGTCAGGAGAAATTTATACTGCAGCTACTTTAGATCACGAAATTACGCAGGTTTATAATTTAACAATTGCTGCAATTGATAGCGGATTTCCTACGCAAACTGGAACCACAATCGCTAAAATCTACATTGATGATGTGAATGATAATGGACCAGTATTAGATCCTCCAAATCAAATTGGTACTGTAGCTGAAGATGAACCGCGAGATACAATAGTGATGAAATTATCAGTATCTGATCCTGATCTTACACTTAATGGAGCTCCATTCTTATTTGCTATTGTTGGTGGGGAGCATAAAGATCTATTTTCAATTGATCCGAGCAAAGGAATTGTTCGTACGAAGCAAACTCTTGACCGTGAAGCGCATTCTCAACTGTGGTTTTTGGTAGAGGTACAAGATGCTGGAAGTCCTGCAATGAAATCCGTTTTTACTATCACCGTGCATGTACGAGATAAAAATGATAATCCAGCAATGCCAAGAAATGTTACTGTTTTAGCCAACTTCCTTCCCAGCGGTATTTTCCCAGCTCAAAAAGAAATTCTTCTGGCAGATGTTCATCCTTTGGATTTAGACTTGGAAAATGGCTTCAATTGCAACTTAGAATCAGTTTCATCGTCCCAAGATCAATTTTTAATACAAGATGGCTGCAAACTATATACCAAATCTATTAATGGACCAGGATCGTACACATTACATTTGACCGGAAGTGACGGAATTCATTCAGAAGTTTCAGTGACTACTCACTTACAATTAAGAATTTTGGAAAATAAAACAATTGAGAATTGTGTGACTGTTAGAATTCCCAATATCACAGCGTCACTATTTGTTGGGCAACATTTGACAACATTTTCGTCTGCAATCGATCAACTTTTAGCTGCTCTTGGCGCAAAAGCTAACGTTTTCAGCGTGGCTCAAGAAGGTAACGACGCTGAAGTCTTCATTTCTGCCACCACGGTTGGAGAGTATGTCAAAACTGTTGCAGGAAGGGATTTAGCACAGGTTCTAGCCGGAGGAGGATTAGGTCGCACGTTAGGCCGCTCTCTTACTGTGGATTACAACCCGTGCGATGATTCACCATGCAAAAACGGAGGTCAGTGTACGAGTCAAATTGTCATCTCACCAGATAATACGTCGATAGCCGCTAGTTCTATGTTAATATTGAGCTCTACTTCTGTTCGAAAAGTTATTACTTGTAAATGCCATCAAGGATATACGGGTGATCGATGTGAATATCGAATGGATCCCTGTTCACCTAATCCGTGCCATAACAGCGGTACATGCAATAAAAATGGTTACTCTTTTACCTGCGCATGCTCACAATTTCACCGTGGCCAGCTATGTGAAGTTGAAAGAACTGACGCTTGCGCCGCTGGACCATGTAAAAATGGAGGAACTTGTAGAGAAACACCTGAAGGAAACTACTTTTGTATGTGCAGACAGGGATATAGAGGTGGGTTGTGTGATGTCACCGACGGCTGCAGACCTAATCCTTGCGAAAATGGTGCCACATGCGTACCTACAAAACCTGGGTATAAATGCAATTGTATAAATGGATATTACGGCCGACATTGTGAGAGATCGACATATGGATTCCATGAATTGTCTTTTGCTACTTTTCCATCGCTCGATTCAAACACCAACGATTTAGCAATTGTATTTTCTACAACTAAACCTGATGGCCTTTTAATTTACAATTACGGATTAGTATCAGGAGGTCGATCCGATTTTGTGGCTTTGGAAATTTTTGAAGGCCAATTGTATTTCTCTTTTGGTGGAAGAAGAACGCACACTACCACGCTTCACTTGGGTGCCAATGTTACAAACGGCAATTGGCACAAAGTTATCGTCACTAGAAATGGAAAAGTAAGCGAGATTTTTAATATATACAATTTTTAATTAATAATTTAAGTTCAGAATTATTTATAACAAAACTTCATTTTTAGTTGTCATCTATGTCTGTTGTAAGTTGTTGGGACAATGGCATTACGTGCAACGATTGTTTCCCTGGAGACACGAATTGTTCGGTTGAGAAAGACGGAAAAGATGGCATTGCAGGGTAAAATAAATATTATATTTTTTTTATTTTAAATATTCAGTATGTCTAATATTAAAATATTGCTTTTAGAAGTTTAAATTTTGACGGTGAACCAATGTACTTGGGAGGTATTCCATCAATTCGAGCTATGACAGAACGCCCTGACCAAATACGAACTGATGACTTTGTCGGCTGCATTCAGAGTGTCTCAGTTGATGGAAAAGCTTTAGACTTAGCACATCCGTTAACTTCAAGAGGGACTTCTAATATTTGTCCTCGTTTTGATACGATATGTAACAATGATCCATGCAGTGGTCAAGGCAAATGTATTGATCGATGGTTCGGTCATTTGTGTTTGTGTGAAAATTCTATTCTGGCTAGCGATTGTAAAGAAGGTAATAATTTTATTAATACCGTATTTAAATTTTTTTTTAAAATGTAAAATTATATATGTTGTGCTTTTTAATAGCTTTCCAACCATTTACATTTGAAGGAGGAGCTTACGTCGAATTTTTTGTTGGAGAAAAGCATAGACGGCGCCAATTGTCAGAAATTTCAAATAATTTAGGTCCTGAACGTCGAACTAGAAGTGCCATTCTAGTACCTAAAATTAAGTCATTATCAATTCAATTTCGCACTCTTGCAATTGATGGCATTCTTTTATATTTGGCAACAAATACTGATTACACAGCTATTTACGTGAGTTTATTTTAGACTTGCTTATTTGGAATTATGTTTCCAATATGCTTAATATTATTTTTTTATAATTTTGAGCACAGATCAAAGATGGGTTGCTGCACTATTCTTCTAAAGTCATCAATACTCAATTTAAAGATTACCATTATCCATCGCAATCGTCAATTAACGTAACCATTTCTGACACTATCGTATCCAATGGAGAATGGCATAACGTGTCTTTAGTTCAAAAAGATCGAGTGGTATACGTTGGATTGAACGGCGAAGACAATAAGAGGCAATTTAACGCTTCTACTGTCCACGAATTTCTTGATCCATATCTTACCAAAGTCATTGTTGGTGGTGCTGATAATGACTTGCTCAGCAATCACGTCCTTCCAAGTATGGTTATATTTTAATTTTATCACTTGTAAAAATCTAATAACTTTGTATTTTTTCAAATATTAGATTTTGAAGGCTGCATTGCTGGGTTTGTGGTTGATAGCGAAGCTCAAAGTTTTAATACATCTGACGGAATGTTCCAAGCTACACCACATGGACGATTAAAGAAAGGTTGTTACGGTCCAGTGTTGGTGCAAGGTGCCGCATCTACAGATCCACTTAACATCGGTGTAACTCTGGTCATCGTATTTTTTATCGGTCTCATCGTAGCTATTCTCATCAGTTTCATTGTTTTCCGTCGACGGAGACAGAAACGTGAAAAAGGACACAGCGGGCAAACCAAACCCAACGGAAATGCAATTTTAGGCACTTCACCTGCAGACAACAATTGCAATCATCAAGATTCAGGGTTTGTTGAGAATGGTGAAGCTGTTGACGATGCGATGATGAGGAATCACTTTAGCCAAGAGTTGGCGGCTAAGAAATTTAAAGAACGGGAAGTAAACATTGATCGACCGCAAAGGCCTGATATAATTGAACGTGGTGTGGTTCATAAACCACCGATTATGCCATCTAGAATGGGCAACGGTGACGAAACTATGGTAGGAATGAAAGATTGTAGCGCTTTATCCACCGTCAGTGCCTTAATTCAAGACTCAGAAGCTCCAGAACATTACGATCTTGAGAATGCCAGCAGTATCGCTCCATCCGATATCGATATCGTGTACCATTACAAAGGATATCGCGATGGAAATATGAGAAAATATAAAACTAATCCTCATATTACAAATTATCATAAAAATCATCACAGACATAGTCCGCATTTATTTCAAACATCAGGTTTATTACGCGAAAGTCCTCACAGTGCTTTGCTTCGACAAAGTCCAAGCGCCATAATTAATCATGTGGAGAGTCCAAGTGCACTTAAAATGCAAAGCACACCTTTAGCCAGGTTAAGTCCTTCTAGCGAACTCTCTCAACAAACTCCTCGCATTTTAACGCTTCAAGACATTAGTGGTCGGCCTCTGCAATCCGCGTTATTAGCTACATCGCAGGGTAGAGGCGTTAAAAGTTTTAAAACGCCAGTTACCAATTCAGAAAGAAGTCTGAACAGTCCGGTTAGTCATCTCAGTCAAAGTACCAGCAGCATTCACTCTCAGGGCAATAACACAATCACAACCAAAAACTACACGAGCAACGCTTCTAATACAAATAGCGGAGAGCGCGATAGAGGGAACGGAGGTGGAGTTGGGTCAAACGGGGTGGGCGAACGAGGACCTGGTGTTGGAGTAGTCAACGTAAGTAAAATGAACGGTGGACATAATCTGATGAAAAGCAAAATGTCGGGTGTCTCGACGGGAGTTCCCATCGGCTTAACGGCGGAAGAGATAGAAAGGCTAAATACCAGGCCTAGAAATTCAAGTCTCGTTAGTACCATGGACGTTGTTTCATCATCTAGTGACGATAACGTTCACGCTACTAAAGACAAGCTAGCCGAACTGATGGAAACAAACACAGAACTATTAGAAGCCGCTGATTCATCGACAGACGAAAGCGGAAATGATTCATTCACCTGTTCCGAATTCGAATACGAAAACAACTACGAAAAGACGGGACGGGATTTTCGGACGGGCAATATGATCTTTTCTAAACTAGCAGAAGTTGATAACGAAAATGACGAAGAACTAGGTAAAGGCTACGACGGTTTCGAATCATTTCGAGGTTCGTTAAGCACTTTAGTGGCGTCGGATGATGACGTCTCCAATATGAGTTATAAACCTGTGAACGGACCATCTTCATCTTTTCGATGGGATTGTCTATTAAATTGGGGACCTAGTTTTGAAAGCATGGTTGGAGTTTTTAAAGATATCGCCGAATTACCTGATACCAGTGTAAATAATTCGAAACCTGGTACCGGAAAACCAGGTGAAGAATACGTTTAGCATCGATATTAGTCCAGAAAATAAATGTTTCTTTTCCGCCTGTGTCATAGGATTGAATCTTATTAAGTTTTGTTGTTGTGGCATTTGTGCCAATTTGTGTTAACTTATTTTATTAATTAATGAATTGTAAGATGACGGTTGATGCAAAAATGCATATTAGCGATTGTAACTATTTTTTTCTCCTTTTTTGTAAATAATGTCTATAACTCATTTGTAATTAAATTTGCGATTATGTAAATATTACGGTAGCATATCTCTTCCCCAAAGATATTTTTTTAAAATATTTGTACCGATACTCGCTTATTGCAAGTATCACAACTGATAACTTTTTTTTAAAAAAAATTCAACAAAACAAAATTTTGCAAAATTATGGAGATTTTGAAAATTATTTTTTTATGACTGTTTAGTAAAACATCGAATAAAAAGCATTTGAAATTAAAAAATTGATTCAAAAATCTAAATTGTTTTAAAAAATTAACCTTTTTAGCATAAAATATTTAAATGTTGACAGCAAACTGTGAACGTGCCAAATAAAATATTTAACCTCTCATTTCGTAAAATAATTCTGTTTCAACTTAATTTTTTTCAAATCGAAAATTTTCACACATGTTTATTTTATATACATATTAATAAAGTTAAACAGTCTATTCATTATATTTGATTTGGTTTTAATTTTATTTCAATGAACGCTTTCATTGGGATCAATAGCCTAGGCACTCATCTAATAATATCCCCAATGAAAATGATTTTTCATCGTTTTCTGCATAACTTTTTTAAATTAAAGTACTGTACACTGTGCTAGTAATTAAATAAATTAACTGAAATTAATTTATTATTTTAGATCAGCAATTTTACTACCGGCATAAAAAGCATAAAGGTAAAATACATTTTAACAAATAATAGTTGGTACAGTAGGCTACTTGTAGAAAAATTAATTGCTAAAAACTTAAATCATTTATTAACAACTTTGAACTATTAATTGAATAATATTTTTCAAAATAATAAATCAAATATTACGGTAATATTATAATTTTCAATAATTAAAATAAATAATTAAAGTGATTAATTTAAAATAATAACTACCTCGGTCAGGATGGGGGTGCAGCAAAAACCTACTAAAAAATAATAGGTACTGTACAATAATTTTTGTTAATTTCATGGTAAAACGGCATCGCGGGCCTACACAAATCATGCTCACTGTTTACTGTTTATCATTATGATTCATATACTATTTTAAATGTGGCATATTCGATAAATTTCAATTATGAATAGGCTACCTGGTGTATACTATATTTTAGGTTGTTAACTTTTTTCAATGGGGCTGATTGAACCCAACAAATAGTTTAGATCAGTTACTATAGTAGTATACCAGTAGGTTGCTGAACTCTTAAGTTATTTACTCACATTTATCTGAACTTATAAACGATCAAGAAGGAAGAAAAGAGATTGTAAAGGTCATACAACTGCGCCATATGTCAGACGAGCTTTATTTAGGCTTTATATTATTAATTCAGTTTTAAAAGCCCCAAAATCTATAGTGTATGACTCTCAATGTTCAGTTGCATGTAGTCTCATGGAGGTGACAACTCTGATGATGGATTCTTGTTGGAAAACATTAATAAGAGAAAGGTTAGCTTTATATTATATTGTTTTTATTATACTGTAAAATAAAAAAAATTCATCAAATGTAAGTATTTTTGTTAGATTCATTGACGGCCAATTTCAAATAAAAAAAATTTAAAGTCATTAATGCGCGTTGTAGAATTAATTAATAATTATTGAATCCTAATAAATGAGAAAAAAAAAACCATTTTTAAAAATGCCGCCATGACGTCATGGTTATCGCCTGCTAAGCCGTCATTACTCCTCGCAGCTCAAACACAAGCGACCAACCTTGAGGTTGGCAGAAGGCTCGTTGATGTATGTTTCGCTCAATTTTTTACTCAACTAGTCTTTAAATTTGTTTAAAACATTGTTCAACTTACGTAACATTATTTGTTAAATACTTCACAATGGTATACGCGATTCTGGAATTGTTTCCCGAACATCTTATTCTTCTCCAATGCCATCTGGATCACTGAGGTTGTGTGCGCGCCCGATGAATCAACTGGAATCGCGCCTCAAATAAACATCGAAGATAATAATTATGATACAGTGGTATGTTCTTTCTGAAATAATAATAATAATTATCAAGGCATAGGTACAATTTAATTAGTTTTCGATATAAAATTCAATGGCGCGAAATAGATTTTTAACGCGGTAACCTAAGAAGTCGATGGCAGTGTTAATAAACACTGGTTGAGCAGCATAAAGAAGTGAAATAAATATGATTTCATCGCGGATGACTCAAACTTTGAAAACTCCCGTGACCTTTACAGTCGTTCAACTTTTGAACCATGATTCGTCGAGACACCAGCATGTGAATTTGGCTTGTAATTGAAAACGTGTGTGCTGCTTTTTATCTCTTCGAAATAAATTATTAAAATAAATTCATGGTGAGGTAAGTGTCTAGTCAATTGCTAATTTAAAAACAACAACCAACGTTTCTAGGTTAATTTATGGGCACGATCGTTTCGTCCTTGTCCAGAATAATTTATAGTAATAATTATGTAGTGTAGGCCTACTACAGTAGTTTGGATTTGGAAAAGCATAATTATTAATTCAAACGGGCAGACCTTTTCAATTGGTTGGAAAGTATTATTCATCCTGTTCTTCAAGTTACTAATGCAGCTAAATAATTGTAGTTTTCCAGGAAGTGTTTTTCATGCTTATCGTTAATTATTTTATATATAATTATTTCAGCACAGGAAATATTATTTTGTAATTCTTTTTTTTTTAGGATATATACGCAATAATATAAGTTTTAACGTGCCAATAATCACGCGTGTACATTTTGGGTACTACCATAATTTGAAGGAATTATGTTTGAGAATGGCATAATATTTTTATTTGTAGGCTACACTAATATTGGCTAGTACCGGTAGTATTTAATGTTTATTTTTTTTCTTATCGAAATTTAGTATAGCAATGCAATTATAAAGAATATTTACAATGCTTAATTTTGAAACGCGATAGTTCTAACCTTCAACTTTTCTTTGCGATAATTAACGCGCAAATAAAATCTGACATTTAAGTTTTTCTTAGTTGAGTTTGAGTTTGTTTATTCTCATTAACAATTGTACAATAATAGTTGTAACAGTTGTTCTTTCTACAGTAACTTCATCTCTACAACTCGAGCTAAGCTACTTTTTAAGCTTAAATTTAATTATATATTGACTCAGCTTAGGATGGATCATAATTAAAATAATTATTTCAACAATATTGATGAACTGTGCAAAGTTATAACTTAACTACTGGAAAATAGCTTTTAGAATAATTACTGTACCGTATTTTGCGGACCGTATAAAACGCACTCTCAAAATAGGGGCAATTTTTAGAAGGAATTTGTTCAAAGGGTTTTCATTGCTTTTTGACAAAATTTTTACTTTTGGACAATAAGACGCACTCCAATTTTAAGCCACATATTTTGGGTAAAGAAGTGGGTCTTATAGTCCGCAAAATACGGTTCTTTAAATCGCATGCGACCTAAACAATTGGCTAAATGAAACGTTGAACTGGACGTGATCACACAGAGGAATAAATATAAATAAGGATAATAATTTTAATCTATAACGCTACACATCAACTTTTTTACTAAATTTATTTTTTGATTAATTTGGCTTTATCTACACGAAGATATCATTTTTTTTGGTGGCAATTAAAAATATAGTTTTAAAGTAACTATGGTTTTAAGAAATCTTAATTATTTGAACGTTATTATGCGCTGCGAGAATTATTGTTGTTCAGATGCTCTAAAAAAATATTGTTTTACTGATAGCATTGTTCATGCACTTGTTGCCATATTTCTTTTACCGGTTTAGTATTATTAAACATTATGATAATAGTATTTGACACATGAGTATATTTGTCATCGAGGTGTTTACCATAGTTACACATCGTTTGAGAAGATAACGGTTTGAACTGATTACAATTTTTTTTCTGAGTTGTTATACATGTAATTTTTAGGTGTAATGGTTTTATTATCGATTCAAAATTAAAACGATAAACGACGCGTTAAGAAGGATTGTTATCTTAGGCTACGGTAGGGGAGCTGGTAAAATCAACGCTTCGTAAAATACGCAATTCTCAACCTGAACTTAAGAATTGTGTCGAGTCTTTTTTTTTTATGTAGGTTTACAATAATATTGTAACATGTTTTTCGAGGAAATTGGGATTGAAAGCGGCTGTTTCTCTCTTCATCTTTCTTTAAAAGTTTTATTTATGGTTTTACGGGTACACCTATGTTTACGTTTTCAATTGTTTCGACTGTCGTCCCATTCTGAGGGTTGAATACATTCGCTAAAGAAAAGAATTTAACTTTAGAAATATTTCTAGCTGATTAAGAAGTGGTAATTAGATATTAATAGTATTTTCTGAAATTAAAACCTTAAAATGTTTGTTAAATAGAGTATTTTATTTTATGCCGTGTTAAATGAGAGGTCTGTTTAGCTTTTTATGTTTTTTACTGTATATCTTTTTAATATGTAAAATAATTTTAATTTTCTTGTGCCTCGACGGTAATCGTTATTTTTTAAACTTAAGAGAAAAACAAAATTATGTTGAGAAGTTTTATGAAAATTATTTAATAGATTATTTCTGTTTTTTTTTTTTTAGATTTCTATCTAAATATTACTCCATGGAAAGTGCCAATCATGAGTTTACATGGTTATCAGGTCGGGCTCATCTATCAATAGCCGGGGAAACCAAAGGAGGAGCTGTCGGAGGTGCAGGACGAAAAGGCCATTTGAGGGAGAAATCAATTTCATCAGATCCCGGTACTGTTTGCGTTAAACCTCGATCTAACTGTGATAACCAAGTCAATAAGAGCGATGTAAACACAGCGTCCAAGTCGGAGGACAAAATCACGAAACCGACACCGTTACCTCGCATTTTTAAACGTATGACATCGACTGATCAATCGAAAACATCGACCCAGATTTACGAAGTCCCTCCGTCCTTAGATAAATCAGTTTTTTACGTAGCAACACCGAAAGATGTGACTGTGAATAACATTAAATCGAGCGAGTCGCCAACATTAAGGGCCAGCAATAGTATTATTTTGGAGTTTGATCCGATTTTACAAAGGCGGGAGGAAGAAAAAGCTGAAATCAGCAAAAGGTTATCTCAACGTCTCGGTAATTTAAATATGTCAACTCAGGCTTCGGAAACTCCTACACTGCCTTTAAAAAATCCGAGCAAGTCTAATTTTTACGTGTACGAAGAGTTGCAGAGGCCAAATGTCGAAACGGTTGAAAACGTGACGGAGAATGATAGTAGATTATATGAGGAATACGATTCTTCGGTTATTTATGACGTACCTCGAAAAACGAAATTAACGCGTTCAGCCTCCAGCACCAGTTCCAACGTTTCCGCATTGTCTTCGAATTCATCTCCTTCTTCAACGTCTTCCCGTCATCAAATCTTTAATCGACAAAATAATCATTCGACTGATGCGCATTCAAGCGCGGAAGTATCTCCCAGCGGATTGAAGAAAGTCACTCCCATTCCAAAACCACGTACGAAAAATAACGGTTTAAATAACGCCGCTCCGGTTAAAAAATGCTCGTTGTCGTCTGTTGTTCCACCACCTTCTCTGGTTTACGAGAAAGAAGCTACTCACGAAAATCCGATTTTATTGCAAACGAGTGTCGTCGAAAATAATTTGTACATGTTTTGCGAAAACGGATCCGTTAATTCGTTATCTGCTAAAAGCGGATCTATTGAAGTGGATAATCTAAATGTGAGTAACATTAGTCTAGATGAAATTAGTGATTCTAGTTCTTTAGATGGTGGGGGTTTCGCGCCACCATCTTTTCCACCGCCGCCTCCTCCACCTGATTACAACGAAAATGTGATAATAGATGTGCCTACAGCTGCCTTAAGAAATAAAAATATGCAAAATGTGGTGAATGAAATTGAAAGTCTTAGTTCCCGCGCATCAGCTCCTCCGAAACCTCCTAGAAATTTATCATCACTTGCAACGAATAATTTAAGTAACGATAATGCTGGTTCTAGTGTTGAGCCAAAATTAAAATTTCACGTTTATCACAATTTACTTTCGTTATGTGGAGAACAAGGGGTTTATGGAAAAATTAATAAGACTCCCGTTAAAGTTCTGCCAGATTTACCACCTTCGACAGAAACTAACAATGATAGACTTTCCGTACACGAACCACCTCCACTGCCACCTCGAGGACAGCAACAAAGAACACCTGGATTTAAAATATTGGCAGAAATGGTTGCTGCAAAAAGAAAATCTGCGAATTTTGATGGTTCCTTGTATATATCTAGCGATTCTGCTACTTCCAATAATCGAGATTATACTATTAGTGAGAATCAACCAAATAGTTATCACGGGATGTTATATAAAATCGGCAAAAGTCGTAAAGGTAAAGAAATTAATTTTATTTTATGATTTTTTTTTTGTTAAATTTATACAAAATGTCAAATTTGTTTGCTTTTGTTGTAGATATCACCCAAAAGTGGGTTGTTTTAGAAAGAGGTCATTTGCAATGTTATATTGATGATAAGGTATCAAGTTGAGATTTGTTTATTTCTAATAAAAAAATTTAAATTTTAAGTATGTTTAGACTGATAGCCCACAGGATGTGTTCCACAAATCTGATATAGTGAGCGTGGCAAAAGGAGCAGATGTTAAATATAGGTTATTAAATTTTTTAAGCGTGCACAAACAAAAAATATTTTATTTGTAAAAGATATTTTTTTTAGTTAAGTTATTTAGAAAACTAATGTTATGATATTTTTATAGTCATCTTGAACTTAAATGTTTTGAAGTTGTATCAATAAAATGCCGAGATCGCTCGCAAGTTTTTGGAGCTAGATATTTGTCTGAACGTGAAGTTTGGATGAGGCATTTGGTACAGTCTTTGGCTCCACAATCCGATTCTATTACCAATGGACGAGGGGTTAATAAAGCTGGTCGGTATTATTAAGATTTGGTGTCTTGTTTTTCTTGAACACATTTAAACATTTTTAAGGTTATGTGTTTCTGAGAAAGTCTGTAACTGGTTCATTTGGAATTTGTTGGATTGTTCTACAAGGACGCCAAATGGAAATTTCGTATGATGATGACATTGATAATTTTACTATCGATTTGCGCAAAGTTATTTCAATGCGTATGTTATTCAATGCCGTAACGAATTTTATTGAGAGCATTCTAATTTAGTTTCTTTTTATTTAAAAGAGGAATTTGAGCAAGATCCTCAAATGAGTGCTATGACCGATGAAGGGCCAGTATTTGTCATCCATTATCCATCTCTCACAATTTATGTTAGATCAACAGTAGCATTTGATACTTTAAATTGGTACCAAAGAATATTAAGCGTCACTAAGGAAACTGGAACGGGGTTGGAAGATCAACAATTAACTCATGACGACGTTCCAGTTATTGTAGATAAATGCATCAAATTTGTTAGCACCTTTGGTTAGTAAAAGATCTAATTTTATTTGCAACTTCTGTACTGTATTTTTTTTATTTGAATAATTTCTATTAGGAATTACGAGTAAAGGTATCTATCGAGAAAGTGCAACTAACTCAAAAATTACAAAATTGTTGGACAGCTTTTGCAAAGGTTACTTTCATCTTTCATGATACCTTTTTTTTGTTAATACGTATATTTACGGTGTTTAGATGCTCAAAAAACTGATTTGAAGATCGAAGATCATTCTGAGCATGAAGTTGCAAATGTTTTAAAGCGATTTTTTCGGTCGTTACCGGATCCGCTGTTGACTAAGAATTTGTATTCCAAGTGGATTGACACTGTTGGTAATTAAAATTTTAAGTTTGATTTAAAACGGCGCAACGATTACTTACTGTAATTATTTTTTTTAGCCGAAAGTTTTTCATTAGAGAAATATAAATATTTGTTGAATCAATTACCTGCGGTTAATTACCAAACACTAAAAAAATTAATGGCTCATTTAAAAAGGTTAGATTTTGAACAAGTTCTGTTTTTTAAGTAGGTTAAATAATGGCGATTTTATTTCAGTGTTTCTGAGCGCTGCGAACATAATTTGATGAACGCTACTAATGTCGCTCAAGTTTTTGGACCCACAATACTTTCAAACGAGGTTTATCTGACAATGATGAATCTTTTAAATTTAAATTTTTATGTAAATTGTAATTCCAGAAAGATGTAAATATGGCAAATTCAACTTTTGAGATTGAAGTGATGCTTAATTTAATAGAAAACTATTTTCTCTTATTTGGGGTAATTGGTGAAATTTTATAAGAAACTTTGGAATTTTATAATAATATAAAATTAGGTGAGTGAAGAAGAAATTGAAAAGGAAGAAATGATCCAAAAAGCTTTAAAAGACCTTAGAGATGCAAAGAAAGCTCAGGTTTATTATATTAATTCAAGGATATTTTAAGAAAAATTTGTTTTTAAATTAATGTGTATTTAATGTAGAAACCCGCTGGTGATATTTTAGTCGGTATTTATATTTATTGTAGACAGCAGAAATGTTTAAATGTGAAGGTAATTTATATGCAAAGTTAAAAGTTAATAAATTATAATAAAAGCTAACAAAAAATTATTTATATGCAGCTTTCTCCAATAATGACGGCATACGAATTATGTAAACATGCAGCTCAACAAGCACGAATGAGAGACAGGCCAGAAAATTTAACCGTTTTCGAAATTGTTTGCGGAGGAGATTTAGGTTAGCTTTATTCACTAAGACCATTTTTATTTTATATCAATAACATTTTTTGATTTAGAACGGCCATTACATTTTTCTGAAATTGTACTTTCGGTTACACTACGGTGGGCGACGTGGTCAGAATCTGACGCAAAGGACAATTATTTAGTGATTAAACCCAATGATATTCTACAGCGAGTGTTACCATTGGTAAGATTTTAAATTTCAAAATATTAAAATCTTGAAGATGAGCAATTTGTTTTTTTTTATCTGTAACTGTTAAGACGAGACAACCAGTATCAACGTTTGGAGAATTGAAATTTGCTACTATTAAGGCGAAGTCTTTCAAAAAAATGCTATTTGAGTTTAAGAATGCCCGCTTGGCTTACTACAAAGACGCCAAAGTATGCTTTCTTTATATGCTATGTTAAAAAGAGTAAGTCTAGCTTGATTTATTTACTCTTTTACTTTTTAGATCACGCAACCCATAGAATCTTGGAACATTGAAGATATTACTTGGTATATTGGTGCCGAATCAAAAAGACATGCTACGTAAGATTTTTCAATTGCTTAGAAAATTATAAAGCGTTTCATGTCTTATTTGTTGCAGATGGTGCATAACTTTTATCGAACAGAAAGCAATAGTGAAACGAGGGTAATTTATTCTATGAATAGGTGATTTAAGTATTTTTTTTTACCAATCGATTTCCGTTTTGTAGATCTAAGGATGCTCCGTTTTTCGGAAGAACTATCTGCTTTTCGGGCGAAGTCGAATTTAATAAGTGGGTGGCATCCATGCTTATTGGACAGTACCCTAATGGCATTCTTCCAAAAGTCGATCATTTTGATCTACTCACGTGAGTGTTCAACTATGCAAGGTAATGAAACAACTTTTTTAATGATGACAGGAACGATATTTTACTTTGCTATAATATGCCGTATCGTATGAGTAATTCAGAGAACGCTTATTGTGCTATTATTTTCTTTTCCGTTTATATTCATGATCACGAGGTAACTATTTAACATTTATTGATGTGACGAATATTATAATCTAAAAAATAAGGTCACCCTACTTATTTTTTTAATTTCTTCGCATGTATTTTCTTACGAAACATTTTGTTAATTCTAGAAAATTTTTAAGCTATAAAAGTAATGTTTTTTAAGAAATTTTTAACGAGCGAAAAGTTCAACGAACTAAAGTATTTATTCTAATTCTCCCAATAATTTTGCAATAAGACGGACTACACAGATTCCATCGACATCTAAATCATGTTGATAAAATGCAATACAAAAAGATGTCTAATTCCACCGTGCAAAGCTGTCGTTCAAACCATGTTGACAGACTTATATTTTGTAGGCTACTGTAAAGTAAATGTAACTTAAAATCTACTTTATTCATGCTGTCAATATTATTTTAAACTTTCCCATCAAATACAGCTTTTATCAATTGTGTGCTCGTTTTGAATGAAATTTTGTAATTTGCATTATTAACATGTTTATTGACATTGTATTTACATTCTCCTTTATATAAAAGATTTAGATCCTTTCTGAAGAAGGACGGCCTATCAATATAGTGCCTAGTCATGTTACAAATTGTTACATGAAATTGTTTATTGTTGCTCTTGAATTTTTCGCAGACAGTTATATGACTGTCAAGTGCCATGATAGATATTTTATTATAAACGTTACATACTGTATAGCTTTGCTTTGCGTTTCGTGCTTACAAGTGGTTTGTTATTTCTTTTTAATAATTGGGTTGTCGCTGGTAGCGGAATCATTTCGTCTCAAGTGGATACGCTTACATTGTTAATTGAATACTTATACTCGCGTAGTCATGAACCAAATTTCAATTTGTCCATTTTTTTTAATTCTACAATATTTATGTAGTCACAATATTTTTTAATTTCACTCTGCTTAGATTCCACCCCTTTTGTTTTATACTTTAATTAAACTATTATTCATTTGTTAATCACTGTTGGAATTTTGACACTTTTAGAAAAGATAGACATCGGATGAATTTGGACGTTTTAGAAGCTTTTAATTAAAAAAGTTTAGACATATGCACAGGCGCTTAATTTTTAAAATGTTTTATTTGAAGAAAAGATGATTTTATTTAGATACAAAACTTCTGGTTGAAGTCATCTATTTTTCAAATTACTGTCACTTAAGATTATTTCTTAAATGCTGAGGAACGAAAAAAAGTTAAAAAGAAAAAATAACATAAACTGCAATTTATTAATACTGTAATAAAAATGATATCAACCAGCAAACCAACTTATCCTTCGCTTGGCGCGCCAACCAAAAAAATGCGTACTATGGAGTCTACGGTGAGCTGGGCTGACGGTGAGAGCCTTGTTAATCAGAACCTCGTTTTTTAGAGTTTGCTCTTGGCTCAAGAATTGCCTTTTCTATCTTGTAAGCTTTTATAATTTCCTTCAAATAATATTATAATGCAATAGAAATCAATGACTTTCAATAAAAGTTAAATGATTAAACGTTAATCTCACCTTCCAATCTTTTTGCGTAATGGATAAAAGGGTTTCATTTTTTTTAACTGGATTGCTTGATGATGAACTGTTGGTATTTTTATCTTGCACAACTTCTACAATAATTTTTTATTTTGCATTATGAACACGTCATTTAAAAAATGCAGTTTAGTACCAAGGGTTAGCAATTCATCGTCATCTTCGTATAACTTTACAAACCCATTCTGCGTTAAAACAAAAACAAAAAAAATTTACTTATGATTAATTAGTTAACAAATGAAAACCATACCTTAATCAAAAAAGATACATGAAATATGTTTTCAATGGTTCGAGAAAATGAATTTGGATCGGTGACAAATTCAAAAAACAAGACACTTTCTAACAAATAAATTTTGGTTAGAAAGCTAAACAATGAAATTGATAATTAATAACCAAATTGTTGACAATATGAGCGTAAAACACTCAAAACCCTTTCAACTTCTTCTGACGTTACTTCTTGATTGCCTGTTCCCATTGCTGGAATCTGTATATGCATGTAACAAATTTTTTATTAATAATGTTAACATTGCCATTTCAAATGTACTCTGGTGAGTAAATGAGACCCTTATAAGAATTACATTTTCGGGGGCAGTTTTTTGAGACTCTACAATGGCCTTATCTTTTGGTTTTCGCTGTTTTACAACTTTTTCCTCAAACTTTGGAAATGCTCCTAATCTATAAAAAAACAAAATAAATTTAAGTTAAAAATATTTTCTAAAAAGAAAAAATTTTTGTTTTACAAAAAATTATATTTTGGAGGCCTTCTAAAGAGCTTAGAAACCCTTTTTCCAAATTCAACCCAGTTCTCTAATGTTAAATCATCATCATCTTCTTCATACTCTTCACCAGATCGCATTAGAATTTTCTATAACCACGTAAAATAAATAAAAATGAAATATAACAAAATAATGACTAGAAAACATTTTTACATACAATACGACTTGTTAGTTCAGAGGGAATAAATGTTACTAAATTTGTATCTATATTTTGAGCTTTAAGACACGCTTTTTTGGTAATTTGTACAAGCAAACTCGAATCCATTGCCAATTCACAAGACTTGGTTCCATTCGCTGGAAAACAGAAACTCAATAGTAATACAATTACGGTTTGAAAAATATTATTTACTGTTCAAATTTAAATTTTCTTCATATATATTATGAACATATACCAACATATTGGTGATTTCGGGAAATCTTGTTCCGAAATTTTCTTGCTCTGAAATTAAAATTATCAGTTCACCACCTGTTATTTTATCGCTCCAAATAATAATTATTATTACACTATACCTATTTCGTTTTGTAGCTCTCTATATTTAAGTCTTTGCATTCTTAGATCATTTGATGTACTGCTAACAGTAGGATTTTCATTGGAATCATCCATCTTAAATCAAAACTTCGTTAAAATTATGACAAAATGTAAAAGATGAACCCCACAGATCAAGTTTTCCGCCACAACAGTTCAGTGAAGAAGTGAATATAACTTGCGCTTTATTTGCACGCCTGTTTAACAGGGATCATTGCTGTAGGCTACACAGTAGAGTTGACATAATCTCGAAGTTATTAAAACTCCACCATTGAAAATGGCCCGAAAATGTTTGGAAAAATTATTAATGTCAAAACTTTAACGATTGTTTCGTAAGTTTTTGCTCTTATTTTTTATATAATCATATTAAGCTTTTGTTTATATTTTTTCGTACTTGGCGTAGGCTATTCTGA
>JAQGAY010000487.1:0-26476 GCA_034698085.1 Polydesmus angustus | reverse complement strand
TTTTGGTACTTTTATTTCTCGTCCTCAACATCTACTTACCTGTCTTTGTGCATTAGTGGTTTTTAATCGTAGCTTCTGAATATAAGTTATATACATGTACCTGTACAGTGTATATTAATTGCAAATAATAAACAATAAAAATAAATTTGACAGGAAACAGTTTTTTACATTTTATTTTAAAATGGTAATCAATTTTTTAATCATGTTGATCGTAGTTTTACAATGTCACATAATGAAAATGAAAAAAATATGCAAAAATAATTAAAATAAATGTATAATCCTGAAGACGGATTTTTTTTTTTTTAGAAAGTTTTTGTTTCTACTTTAACCTCGTGTGGGTACACTTCCGGTATTAGCCGGGGGTTGCGCAGGCTGAGCTTCTTCTACCACTTCTTCTTCCGGTTGTCCTCTGACGTTGGCTTTCTTATGGCATCGTTTGCTGGCTTTGTCGCACTGGTAGTTGTCGGGGCAATAGGGGGCTGTGCAGATATCTCTGGTTCCAATTCGGAAACAGCTGATGCATGGGTAGTACTGGCGTTTTTCGTTTTGATTCGTTTGGCGAGGGAAGCGAAGAGCTTTTTTCTCCACCGTCGAGCTGCTGTCTTTAATTCCCACTTCAAATTTCTTGTGTTTGCGTTTGCTGTGCGTTTGATCAGAAGGTGAAGCGATAGCCAATGTTGCCAGCACAACGACTAACACGAACATGGTGGCCAGACGAACCGGCATTTTGATATAACTTTTAAGGTAGGGTAAACTTCTTAAAATAGTAAAATCTGGAAAATCATAAAATAAAAAAAATATTTATAACATGAGAAAACAGGTTTAAAAATAGTTTTTTTAAAAAATCTAAAAAAAAAACTCAAAAAAATTGTAAAGTGCTAAGTGATCGACCCAAAGTTGACTAGAAACATTTTAGCAATGGGGTTGTAAGGTAAATGATACTGCCGGGGTTGTTAACTTTTGCTGGTTTTCTTTATTTAATCGAGAAACAAGCGTATTAATTATTAATTTCAATGACAATCGATGTAATTTCAGAAATTTTAAGTACAGATACATTAAAATTACGAGTATGATTATCGTAGTTAATGTGATCCGGGCCTAAGTTGGATATCGCACATAAAAACTAGAAACAATACACATTTGTTCATTTATTTAAAATGAAAATTAAAGCATTTTAAATACAAAAATGCTGGTACTAAAAAAAAGTTATAATTATTGATTTTCAATGATATTAAAACAGTACAAATGAATTTTTAAAAAAAATTAAGATACGACTGGGATAATAGTAAACACTCGGATAATCGAGATTTTACTTTATGGAAAACGTTTTCCTAACATTGTTGTCAAATGACAGTTTTTTATTTGTTTTTTAAAAGAGTATTTATTATTTGAAGCCAAAATGTATTAACATATCACGTTTTAGTTACCGGTACTGTATGTTTTTGAACGTGTTTCAAAAAAATCGTTAGTTTTATTACATGTATTCTTATACTAGTCAATGTATATATATTCTGTGTAATATTATTATTTGTAAGTGTATTCATTAATATCTATATTCAATAACTAGTACTAGTAAACATTTTAACATAATATGGGCGGTCTACAGTACATTTACGAGCAATGATTATAATGGGTGTGCAAAAAATTAAAAAGTGAATTTACATTACCGTGGTGTATAATTTTAGTATTATTGCAGTATTAATTTACATACTTTGTCCGTAAAATAAAAACTAATTAAAGTATGCATTTGTGAGTGCGCCCAATTTGGTTTTTATAATAATTTAAAGGTACGTAAAAGTTTAGTTTTTCGGATACTTTACATGCTTAAAAACATCTGAAGACCACTTGATACGGTCATTTTAATAATTTATTATAGGTTTAGTAATCACGATAGATAAATAAAAATTAAATTAATTTAAAATACGGTATAAGAATAATTAGGCTGTAAATTATTTTGTAGATAACATGTATAGTTTGTATAATAATTGGATAGGGCATTAATCATTGGGCAATAGCAAGAGATTTATGTTAGCATTTAACTCTTTAAAATAATTGATCATTATTTTCTTTAAAAAATTACTGACGATTTTGAAATCGAGTTAAATTATTAACATTTCAAAATAATGCACTTTTTGATTATTAACGTATTTTTTTATTAGCGTATTGCATAATAATAATAATGCTCGTAAACAACTTTCTTTCATTTGCATATTTGAGAAAATTAATGTTTAAATTGTTGCTCCTACCTATCGATAGACATTGGAGATAAAAAGCGAGGTATTTGACAACTCGACTGGCTAATCATAATTGAACACAAGGTTATTTAAGTCTAGGACTTTTCAAAGTGTTTTTACGACTTTTTATCTTATTTCGCAGTGTCTTTGGCGCCAACAAGGTGTATTAATTGTAAAAAGAGACAACGTAAAATGTTTTTGCGTCGAATTGGGTTAATGTGCTGGCGTATAGGATAGGCTGGAGATGATGATGATGATGGAAGGAGTAGGTAAATAGTATATAGGGCAAATGCCAGAAATAGATTTTTTTTGTTCTTTCTTTTTTTTTAAAAAAAGAATCATTTGTTTTCGAAACGAACAGGAAGTTGATCCCCGAAACGTTTTCATCGGGAGAAAGTCATCTTTTGCTTTATGATTGTTGTTTCGCGCGTAATTAGTTTAAAAACCTGTTTATTTTGGTAAATTCTTTTCTAATCGAGCGACCTTTTTTTTATATAACCGCACGTGCGTTCAAGTTATGCGCATGTGTGTTGCTGCTGCTGGTTCATCTTTCAACGCGTGCAAATAGTTTGCAAGAATTTTGAATTTTTTTTATTATTTATATATTAAAAACGATCAGACAACTAGGCCATCATTTTTTATTATTTTTTTTTTTTATTATTGTTCCGTAAGACTAAGAAGGGGGGCAAAAAGAAAAGTATTACGTAAATTCTTTTTTTTTTTCCTATTAAAAGGTGAAAGGCAGTTTTGCGTTTAAAATATTACAAAAAATTGTGAATTATGAGATTTTGGGCAAACTTAAAAACTGAATAATAATATTTCTTTGATTACTATACTTTTGCCGCATTTATTACTTCGTTTTTTTTTTTTTTTTTTGTTTTGTTTTGTTGGTGAAGTGAAATTAATATCAAAATGTGGGTTTTTCGACCTCTCCCTTAGAATTCCAATCGTCTACACGTTCACCAACGCACACCGTATGAATACAAATCACGGTACTTATAGAAAAACCCAAAATAACTTTTATAAAAATAATTTCTTTTAGATAGGAAATAGCATTAATAGAACAAATAAAAATTGAGATTTTTTTTTTACTTTCTAGAGGTTTTTTTCATGAATATAAAGATTAATATGCAAATTAGCTCGTTTAAAAAGTTTAATTTGACTTTAAAATACGCAAGCGAATTATTGTATGAAAAAAAAATTAACCACTATAAAATTTCATATTTTGCCAGTAAATCTACGTGAAATAAATTAGTGAAATTTATTACCGGTATTTTATTTTATAAGGTTCGGTTTTTGCTATCCCATTACGGCAGAAACAACCCAGATTTTTAAGTACACGATCATAATTTGAAAAAATATTTTTCTAAAAGTGTCATAATTAAACATTAATAATTGTTTTAGACACTGGAAAAAAAACTTTAAAATTGCATTTAATTTATTAATTAATTTTTTTTACATTTTGGAGAAATTAATTTTTTAATACCTTATTACGATGAAAATACTGCACACTGTTTACAATAATTATTCGCGCATTAAATTACAAGCACGGATAATCGAGTGAAAAATATTTTTTTCTTCTTATTTTTTTTTTTTTAAAGAAAAAATATTAATAAATTGCGTTATTGTAAGTACTATATTTGAAAAGTGTTATATATTATTTGAAACTTAAATAACATTAGTTTAAGTAACATATTATTATTATTACTAAAAGTTGATTATGGAAGATGCTCTTACCTTGTTGTGTTACCGTTGTTAAATACTTGTTTGATGTGAGTTTGTTGATGGAATCCCACTTGACTTTTAGCGAAGCAACGAACGACCCAACACTTAATTCTGCTCTCTTGTTTAGATTTTTTTTTTTTATAAATTTTTTTATTCTCTGCTTTTTTTTTCGAAATCTGAGTGACAGGACCAGTTAGGTTGAGCAGGTGAATAAGCAAGAAATTCTGGTTGTTGGAATATATTTACGGTCCGCCTACCTTTACTAAAACGTTAATCCGCCTTTTACTTGTACTGTATTTATTTTTAATGCATTTTCTGTGGCGCAAAAATCTAGAATTGAGAGTTAAAGGAGGAGAATGAAATAGCCAATTGTGCTTAGGGGTTGATTCGTCTGTGGTTGGGGATCGATGACCACTCGTATGAGGACGAAAGGAACTTGCATAAAAAAATATATATTATGAACTTTTACGAATTATAACGGTGTCAGTTAAAGTGACCTTTACTGTCATCAATTTTTCAATATCTTTGCTACATCCTTCTATTTATTACAAATCTTTCAAAATTTTTTTTTTTATTATTATAAAAAAAATTTTTTTTTTTCTTATAATAAGCTTTTGTTGAAAATGCAGGTGGGAGATATTCGTATTATAAAATATCGGATTAGACAAAGAAAGCTGTGAACTATTGAAAAATAATCGTGCGAAAAAAAAACATTTCGGCAACATTTTTTTTTTTGCTTGCAAATTTCTCACCGATTTCTGGTAAATAGGTGAAATACTGTATTAGATATAAATGTTTTTAGTTCACTACTATATCTTAATTTGCCTATCAAGCTTTAAAAAACGCAATGTAGATTAATTTTATGAGACAGTTAAATATAATATACTATATTTCACTTTAAAAAATTTAATTTATTTCTATTAATTTTTCCAAAAATTTCAAAAAATAATATTAAAAAATGTAGGAAAGCACGTGACTTGCAAGTATGCAGCATAGAATTCTTTTATTGCGTTCCATTTGCCAACTTTTATAATAATTCATTCCACAAAAAAAAAGTTGACTGTCGAATTGAAGAGTTAAACGTGGAAGTTGAAAGGAGAAGGAAATTGCAGGATGAAGAGAAAGAGATTCACTCACTGGTTTTGCTTGATGAGATTAATGAGGGCATTAGTTGAAGCATCATGGCTAGATACTTCACCACTCCCTTTCAGTTCAGGTTCGATCACTTTAGCTAGTTGCTTTCCAAGCTCAACCCTGTATAAATGATTCGTTTTATGTCATATAATTGCAGTAATTAAGAATTACAGACAAAATTTGAGAGAAGTCATTTACCCCCATTGATCGAAAGAGTTAATGTCCCAGATGATTCCTTGAACGAAAATCTTGTGTTCGTACATAGCTAAAAATATAATACCGGTAGCGTTTATTAAAATCCATTCATCATTGAATGAATATAAAAGAATTTTTTTTTTTCAATACCAATTAAAGCTCCTAAGATAAATGGGCTAATTCTGGTAAGTAGAATCGAATTTGTAGGACGGTTTCCTTCGAAGACCTAATTTAAAAAAGAAAATTTTTTTTGAAAATGCTTCAATTTTAATTTTTTTTTTAAAAAAAACTGATTGCCTTATGAGGAAGAATTTTTTGAATATCAGCTGGACTTTTCCCAGATTTTTCTAACTCGGCGTGGGCCTCTTCTTTAGTTTTACCTTTCATAAGAGCCTCGGTTTGAGCCAAAAAGTTGGCCAGAAGACACTGCATAGTTTTAATTAAAACAAAATTATAATAATTGAGAAATGAAAATACAGTACTATTAAATTATACTTGATGATGAAGACCGTTTTGAACAGGGTTGTGAGTGCGAATGGGCGCGATAAAATCACAAGGAATAAGTCGCGTTCCTTGATGAATCAGCTGATAAAAGGCGTGTTGACCGTTGGTTCCGGGTTCACCCCACACAATCGGACCGGTGGCATAGGTAACACGAGCTCCTCCGCGAGTTACGAACTTTCCGTTCGATTCCATATCGCCTTGTTGAAAATAGGCGGGAAAGCGGTGCAAATACTATTTGTGATTAATAATATAATATTAGAAATTTGAAACACTCATAGTTGAAAATAATATACCTGGTCATACGGTAATAGGCAATGGCTTTCAGAGCCATAAAAATCGTGATACCACACACCTAATAAGGCCAAAATTATCGGAAGCTACAGGGAAAGCAAATTTTGTTAGACAAGTTAAAAAATTTGTTGAATGAAGTGGCATAAAAAAAGTAATATTTTACATTTGATTCGAGTTTTGTGTTAAGAAAGTGCTCGTCCATGAAGTTCGCACCTTCTAAAAGTTTATCGAAATTATCCGGACCTAAAAAAAAAGTTTATCCAAATTTTAAAAAAGTTAAACACTTCATAAAGTAGCAAAGAGTATTGGATATTAAATAATTACCGATGTACAATGTAATTGAAAGTCCAATAGCTGACCATAATGAATAACGACCTCCAACCCACTATTTTACAATATTTTATAATTTTACGGTACCGGTATTTTAATAAAATATAACTTACGTCCCAGAATTCAAAGACATTTTTTTCGTCAATACCAAACTTTTTCACGTCTGGAATATTTGTTGAAAGAGCTACGAAATGCTTAGCCACGGCACTTTCCTTAATTCACAAATTTAAAAAATTAGTAAAAGATGAAATAATATTCTAATTACAGTACTTTGTCTTACTTCTTTAGCGTGATTAAGAAACCACTGTTTAGCCGAATTTGCGTTCATTATTGTTTCTTGCGTTGTAAATGTCTAAATGATATCGTATTTTTATTGATAAATATTTTATTTTTTAACAGGAAGGGAAAAAAAGTCTTGTTCTAACTTTCGATGCAATGATAAACAATGCTGTTTCCGGATTCAACTTTTTCAAAGTTTCAGCAATGTGGGTTCCATCGACGTTGGATACGAAATGAACCTTCGGACCAACAGCGTATGGTTTCAACGCTTCAGTCACCATGTAAGGACCCTTTTTTATACATTCGATTTAGTATACCGTAATTAGTTTTAAGTTAGCCTAGTTTAACAACAAAAAAGTTTTACTAAATCTGATCCTCCGATTCCGATATTGACCACATCGGTTATTGATTTTCCAGTGTAACCCTTCCACTCTCCTTTAATAATACTGTTGCTAAATTCCCTCATATGAGCCCGAACAGCATTAACCGCCGGAGAAACCTTAAAATCCGTCATCGTTTACTTTTAATACATTTAAAAAATATTTAGTTCCATACATCTTGACCATCCACGATAATGGGTTTGTTTTTGACATTCCTCAAAGCGATGTGAAGAACGGCGCGATCTTCCGTGAAGTTGATCTTTTCTCCTCGGAACATTGCATCGCGAGCTTCTTCTACTTTTCGGGCCTTAGCCTAAAATAAAAAAAATCACGATTGCGTTTAATAGGGCATTTCATCAAAATCTTTATAAGTTAAGTTAGTTTACCAAATCAAAGAGTAACTGCAATACATCGTCGTTAATAAGATTTTTAGAATAATCAACCACAATACTTTCGTTGTCATAGGGCAGAGAAATAGTTTGACTAGATAAGAGATAAAAAGAAAATTAATACCTTTTTAAGTTTGCTGAAATACGTATAATAAAGTCATGCATAATCAATTAAAACAAGTTCCATCAGTAAAAATATTATTATGGAAATTATTAATAATTATGTGATTTTTGTTTTATTGATCGGTATTACTGGTCTTCCTATCGCAATTTATGTTTGATACTGCACTTCAAAAAGTAAAAAAAAAAACTAAAGATAAGCAGGAAAAAAATTCGATTTCTGATAATTTTACAAAACTATTACCGTATGTAATAATATTTCAGACGAATTATTTTTTCGATAATCATCATACAAACATATAATTTTCAGTTATCGTATTTAATCCAAATAATGTATAAAACTATTAATAACTCAATTCATAATTTTTATTGGCGACTAATATTCGTCGAATTAAATTTAATAGTAAGAAATTCTTCAAAATACTAAGTTAACCAAATTAGTGTGTTTAACCATTAAATAATTTACGGTATTTGCTAGTTTCTTTGCGTTTTGCCAAGTTTGACTGTTTTCGTAAACAATAATTAAAACTGGATTACGGCCGGTAATTAAGGAAGAAAATGGACAAAGTCAACCAAAAAGCTTTTTGCTAATCGCTTAATGATTTAAATTAAATGTTGTTCAATAATTATTATAAATTAAAATTAGAAGATAAAAATTAGTTTATTATTAAAAAGTCAAAGAAAAAGAAAAAGGAATGCAATATCAATTACTTTTGCAATAGTAACTATGGTTCTACATTGAAAATAATTGCCATTAAACCGTTTATCAACACTCCTACCGGAGTGACTACTAGAAATCTCCTCTCCAACAGGTTATGAACTTTATTTTCAAGATTTCTCAACCGCAACGAAGCATGAATGAAAACCAAACCCATCCATGGCAAAACGCTAACGCTAAACACTACTAAAGCTTTCGTAATACATAATATTAATCCCACCAGAATCGCGCCAACAATGGCATAATCTAGAAATCCAACCGGCGTTTCGGATTTATCCGAAACATTTTCCGGCGAGTTTTGAGGAACGGTTAAAAAACAACTTACGATTAAAATAAGCACAAATACGAAGACGTTTAAATACAGTTCTTCGAATAAAGTTTGCGAAAAGAGCAACGCCATGCCAAAAACGAATAAGAATAAAAGTAGATAATTGGATTGATAGTAAATTAAATTACAACGAACTCGTTTAGACCATTTGTTGTTACGCGTTTTCGGAAAATCGAAGCGAGCCGATCGCAAAAGAAAATCGTCCAGTTTTCGAGCAGGAGGCAATCGAAAAATTTTTTCTTTCGTGGATTCGACGGGCCCAACTTTATTTCTATCCAATCTAGATGCCTGCTCTTCATTCATTTCATTTTCAACTTTTGAGACATTTTCGGATTCGATTTCTTTTGATTTCGCTTCTTTATTTTCTTTTTTCAAACGAGACATGTTGAGCCCTGAAGATGATAGATGGCAATTTATAACGTTAGTCAAGCATGGTTAGTTATGTAAATTACCGTAGGTGCTACAGAACTTAAAAGTACAGCATTATTATTATTATTTTAAGCAACACAATTTTTATAATTTTAAAAGCAAATCGACCTAATTTTTATCGGTGAAAGTTGTTTTGAATTTACTGCCAATAACATATCGATTAAATATCGCAATAGTATCGGGCCGATCATTCATACGAGCCGGTGAAAAATGTAGTGTAAAATCAATCAATCAAATGATCGATTATTACGCTTTGCAATACCTGTCACGGATGAAACGTAATTATTCTCGTACCTGAATTTCTTGAATCTGCCGATATCGTCTTTGAACATCTTGACCATGTTTAGACTTGACTTTTTCTCCTCATGATAAGATTTTAATTTTTTGAAAGATTCTTCGTCGGTGAGCAAAGGTTTTCCGTCCAACGCTGTTGCCATGTCTATTCGATCTCTCGACGGTTAAGACTTTTGAAAGTTTTAGGATTACTAGGCAGAAATTTCTGAATAATATGAGGAAATTTTGAAATTATTGAGGTATGATGACTTAATCTGAAATCAACCGGAATCAGACATGGCAAGGTCAAAGATAAAATGCAATTTAAACGTCACGAATCCGGGCAAAAGTCACCTTGACACCCGGTAAAAACCCTATGCCAAACTCCAGTCTTATAAAATTGGACTCGCCCGACGGATTACGCAGGGGGAGTCACACTGGAGAGCTACGAACGTTTAAAGGGATCTCAAAATGAAGCTGTTCTTTTTATTTATTAATTTAAAAGTATTTCAATTAAGTAAATTAGCTAATGAAGAGGATAAAACCTGTAATTTTGGCAATAAATTTCAATTAAAAAAATTATTTAGCAGATATTTAAAAAAATGAGGGATTAAAATTATCTTTGATATTATGTTCGCGTATGGAGTTATGAATGCTCGCGAGCATGTAATAGACGTAACATTAGTGACGTGACGTAAGCGTTTTACAGTCTTGAGGTCGACGTACTTGACTACTGTAGCGAAACGTACGTAACATGAATTTGTGGTAAATTTGAATTGCGCGTTTTAACATTTCCCTCGAAAATGAATTGGAATAACAAGGAAAAAGTTTTATTTAATAAACATAAATTTAGCAGCATTAAAAGATGTCGATCAGTAAGTTAATTTATAAACATCAAGCATTTGAAAAAAGAGCAAAACATTATCGGGCAATGATTAGACATTCGATAATTTGATAGATTAATTAATGTTTAATTAACAGAAACATGGATTGGATATTTTTTCAACTACCGGTATTAATGAAGAAAATACGAAACCTAAAGTTTGTTTGACTGCATTTCAAAGCAAGAGCCAAGATTTGCAGAAATTTTTTATATTTGATTCACTTTTCGAATCCAATAGTTCAGCAGCAAAATCACCTGCCAATAAACGTAGTATACGATAAAATATATTTATATGAGATATTCATTAGATTATATAATTATGTAACGCTTTGATTTATGCGAATAGCAAAATTTGTGAAGTTGGATGACGGTTCGAAGCGTGGTTGTCGAATGAGAACTTTTAACTTAAAGTTGACAAATTCTCCATCACCCCCGCCTTCCAAATTAAATTTATCGTCGTTAAGTTCGGGTAGCGGCCACACCGACGAGATAACTGCTTATAACACTAGACAGTTGAGTACTGTACTGTAATAATATGTTATTATCGTATGCGCATTTGTTAACAGTATTGAGTTTTTCAGGAATATAGAGTTAACAAAACCGTCATTTTTGAATACACCCATAGCAAACACTAGAAGTCCATATCTAAATCCGGCAATATTAGAAATTCGAAGAATGTTATCGTCTCGTGGCAACGAAAACAAACCTTCTGCCGTAACTAATCGTTATAAATCGAAGACATCTCAAACGATCACCATTTTAATGAGAGATGTCGGGACTCAAACGCAATAAATGATCGTTATTATTATCGATTATTATTCTATTCACAAACCATATTATTCGTTATTGAGTTTTACTAGATTATAAAATGTACTGAACGTTGTTGTTAAGTTTTACATTTAGCCTATTTAAAGTTTATTAAATATTTGATTAGTGTTCTACGTAGGCTACCGTACGTGCATGTTTTTTTTTTATTAATCAGATGACACTATTAATTCAGATTTCCAGAAATTTGTAGTAAACGAATTGTATGATGTTGATTGAAAATTTAAAGGCAATTTCGGAAAAGTATTTTTTATCAATAATTATCTGATGATTTGAAATTTTATCTATGCCTACGTGTTTTATTTTGATCGATACATTGTTGATCCATATTTTAGAATAGATACCGCGGGTCTGTATAATCATCATTTTATTTTTTTATTGGTTTTACTTTAGCTTTGTTTTTATTTAATATTTGTTAAAATGACGGATTACATAAAAGCCGACATAGAACGAAAACGTTTGAAGCTTTTAGAAATTCGTCGTAGAAAGGCGAACGAGCAATTGCAACCGACGGAAGAAATTACAAAGAGCCAATCGAAAGAACATGGCAGCGAAGAATTTGAGAAATTTGGTCAAAAGGATGAATTGAAAATCGAAAGGTTGTTAGAGGATTTAGGATTGGAAACCACAGATGAAGTTTTAAAATCTGGTGAAGAACAGATGAAGGAAAAGGTGCCGCAATTGACAAGGTCGATTGTCTACCAGACCAGCGCTCCTCCGAAAGAACAAATTTCTTACAGCAAATATGTACAGACTTCTAGAACCGGTATCAAAATAGAAAAGCCGATTTCAAACGACAACGTAAAGAAAGATGATGTTGAAAGAATGCCTCAAGTGGAATGGGTAAAGCCCTTGGCCACCGCAGCTGACGAAGCCGCGCTGGTTACGAAACCGATAGAAGAAAAAATAGAAAACGAGTTACCCGAAATGGACGCGGATGAAAAATTAAAAGTTATGTCGTGCGAAAATTTTCGAACATTTTTGAATAGTTCTTCGAAAGTCATGGAAAAAGCTTTGGGCGAAAATTGGGACGCGATCTTTATCGACTACGATGGAACGGAAGACGATGGTATTGGAAACGGAGATGAATCGAGTAACGGGTTGACGATAAATCGTAATTTCTACCACGAAAAGTGGTGCGGCGGAAGAGTCGTCACTTCGTTAAATTGGTCGAATCATTTTCCCGAGCTGTTGGCCGCTTCTTATGGTAAGAACGAGGATGCGCCTCTTGAACCAGACGGTGTGGCCGCTATCTGGAACTTAAAGTTAAAGAAAACTTCTCCCGAGTACATTTTTCAATGTCAGTCCGCTGTCACTTCGTCCACGTTCGCTACTTTTCATCCCAATTTACTCTTCGGCGGAACTTATTCCGGTCAAATTGTGTTATGGGATAATAGGGTAGGCAAACGCACTCCTATTCAGAGGAATTCTATTTCTTTAGAGGGACATACTCACCCAATCCACTGCATAAAAGTTGTCGGCACTCCAAACGCTCACAGCTTGGTTAGTATTTCCTCGGACGGTAAGTTTTGCTCGTGGAGTCTCGACATGTTTTCTCAACCGCAGGAAACGATGAAACTATCGTGCAAGCAAGTTATTCCTTATCATTCAGTGTCCGCTACGTCATTTTCTTTTCCAATAGGAGATGTAAATAATTTCATCGTTGGTAGCGAAGAAAGCAACGTCTACTTCGCTCGTCGTTACGGAAGTCAAGCTGGGATCAACCAGATTTTTAAAGGACACGAAGGTCCGGTGACAGCTGTGGACACTCACCGAGTTCCTGGACTTAACGACGACTTCTCCCATCTATTTCTTACGTCATCTTTCGATTGGACCGTTAAGTTATGGAGTGTGGAAGAAAGCAAACCGTTGTTTTCGTTTGAGGATTTTGGCGATTATGTGACCGATGTTGGATGGTCTCCGATTCATCCAGCTTTATTCGCCAACGTCGATGGTTCTGGACGTTTAGACGTGTGGAATTTAAACAGCAATGTAAACGCTCCTATTTCAAATGCAATTGTAGACGGACATCCCGTTTTGAGCAAATTGGCTTGGACTCATTCTGGCAATCAGCTGGCGGTAGGAGATGCGGTGGGAAAGTTGTGGGTGTATGACGTGGGAGAACAACTGGCCACACCAAAAACTAATGAGAGCGCGCAATTGGCGAACACGTTATTAGAATTGAAAAACGATCAAACTGATGAAATTATACGGAAGTTGTAATTATTATTTTGATAATAAACTGTACAGTATTAAATTAATAAATTAAAGATTTTTTGTAACAGATAATTTAAGGTATTACCGGTACTAATAAATTTAAGGTACAACATTTTTAATAATTTAATTAATTAATATAAGATTAATCAATAGATAAGAAGCAATTTAAGTTATTTTACCGGATTATTGCGGTTGTAATAATTTTATAAGGACAATTGATTGAGTGGCGATATGCTTTCAATGTCTTTGATAATTTCAAATGATAAATACAATTGCTGTTGTATTTATAAATAATTTTATTTTTTATCTGATTTTATCAAGTGTATATTAGTAATTGTTATAATTTGTTGCATTACAAATGTTTTATTATTTTATTTTATTATACCGGTACTGGTACGGTATATAATTTGCAAAATTGCAAATAAAAGTTTCTACTTTTATTTTAATTTTTTGTTGTTATAATTTAGGGGTATACAGTAGTAGGTTTTTTATGCATTTTTATTTATACGGTAATAATAATTAGAGGTTAATTTAATTCTTGTAGTTGATATAGATATCCTTCAAATCGTGAAGAACCGAGGTCTTTCTCGTTTCAATATTAAAAGTATAAGTTTTAAGATTTTTTATTTGATTATTTTAATCTTTAAATATTTTTTTTTAATCTCGAACATCTGTCAATTAAGTACCGGTACATGTATTGAATTAGTTTCTATCGATCGGTCGGGGCAAATTCAAGGTAAAACATTTATATGGTACCAGCTCTAGTTTAAACTGCGCTGCATGTCAATTTGTTTTTAAGAATAATTAGCATTTTAGTAATGAGGCAGTTAAACTGGATTTTCTGTTGGTGAAGTTATTTATTTATTATTTTTAAATTTATGTTGTTTTCGTTTTTCTTTTTTTTTTTTTTTTTTGTGTGTGAAGGAAAGTGGGTGACTAGCGTCATACATTGAGCGCCCTCTAGCGACTAAAAACTGACGTATTGACGATCTTTGGTCTTTCCGAGATAGGCTATCAAGACGGAAGATCAAATCAGGTGACTGGGAGATCGTTGCGACCATCACAATTCGATTATGGATTGGAGTGCAAGAAACACGTGGAATTAAAGAAACTGTAACAATTATACTCGAGCAAAAATTAATTAATCAAATCATGTTGCTCTCAAAAATATTGGACGAGCGGAAATTAACTAAAAGTGCCATCATTCAATGGCTAATGCAGCAAGGCCGGACCAGGAAATCGAGGACCATCATTAGTATATTAGCTGCGTTATTAGTTTTGAAACTTTATTCCCCTCAAATTAAATGGCTGCTGAAATGGTGGAGAAACAGGAAAGCGGGTAAGAAGGGAAACGCAAAAAATGGATCGGGGAGCAAGCTGGAATCGTCTTTTGGAAGCAATCCAACGGTGAATGCGGAATTTTTTGGTCAGCTTGCATACCTCTTAAGAATTCTCGTTCCTCGATTATGGTCAATGGAAGCAGGCTTGTTATTATTGCATACTGGTACTTTAGTCGCCAGAACCTTCCTCACCGTATATGTGGCGAATTTGGAAGGTCTGATCGCTAAGTACATAGTAAGAAAAGATTTGCTCAATTTTATTAGTATTTTAACTCAATGGATCGCGGTAGCTATTCCCGCTACATTCGTCAACTCGATGATAAGGTTTCTCGAGAGTCAGATAAGCTTGGCTTTCCGCTCCCGACTCGTCAGGCATTCCTATCAGCTGTACTTCAAAAATGAAACGTACTACCGGGTTGGAAACCTGGATCGTCGTTTGGATAACGCGGATCATTGCCTGACGGAGGATGTTTCGGCGTTTTGTAACTCGGTCGCTCACTTGTATTCCCATTTAACTAAACCTGTTCTAGATGTTATCATCGTCACATTTACTCTTTACAAGCTCAATCGTAAGATCGGATCCAAGACCAGACTCCCGACTCTGTTTAGCGGCGCCGTAATTTCACTTACAGCCCATATTTTGAGACGGTCATCGCCACGGTTTGGAAAGTTGGTGGCGGTGGAGGCAGACCGGAAAGGATATTTGCGGCACTTGCATTCTAGAGTAATTGCTAATGCTGAAGAAATTGCTTTTTATGGAGGACATCAAGTGGGTTTATTATTTTAATTCATTCTTTTTTTTTAGCACAATTTATCTATTTTAATTTATGCGCAATTCACAAAAAGTTTTATTGAGTTGTTAAAAAAAATATTGATTTGAAGGTGCAGGCATTTTGCAAATTATTATTTTTTTTAAATTTTATTAAAATATTATTTAAGTATGAAGGGGGAAGTTACTATAATCACTAGTTATTCAAGGTTACAAATTATATTTTTTTTCTAATTTGGTTTGATTTTTAAATTTATTTATACGAAACTATTTTTTTTCTTTTGTTTAGGTCGAGTTGGAATATTTAAAGAATGCTTATCGAGCGTTAGCTAGACACATGGTTGTCATTTTTCAAAAAAAGTTGTGGTACATCATGCTGGAGCAGTTTTTAATGAAATATGTTTGGAGTGCAACTGGAATGTTCATGGTAGCTATGCCCTTACTAACCGGTTTTGATGATGAAAAATTGGCAACGATGGATTTTGCTGACGGAGATGATTTTAGCGAAGGTAAATAAAAATATTTTGATACCGGGTATATACAAAGTGAAAAATTAGTAAACAAAGTAATGTGTATTTTTTTCAGAAAACCCCTCTAATACAGCAGTCAGTCGGAGAACTCAATTTTTTGCCACATCGAAAAACCTGCTGTTATCTGGTGCCGACGCTATAGAACGTCTTATGTCATCTTATAAAGAAGTATTTTTTCAAACTAAATTTAAATGTTTATGCCTCTAAATAAAATTATACAAATAGGTGGTAGAATTAGCTGGATATACCAGCCGGGTAGCACGCATGCTGCACGTATTTCGCGAAGTTGGTAGAGGTCGTTACGTAAACGGCATTACTTCCCCAAATACGACAATTTCACCAGCTGCTTTGAAGTTACTTTCTGGCGGTCGAGTTATTCAAACTACTGGAACAGTTTCTCTGGCAGATGTTCCTATAGTAACTCCAAACGGCGATGTAGTTGTACATAGTTTAACCTTTTCTGTACGTTACCATTTATTTGCTGATATATCATCGCACTTTCTTAATTTTCAAATTTTATTAAGATTGAACCTGGAACTCATCTTCTAATTACCGGTCCGAATGGTTGTGGAAAGAGTTCACTATTTAGAATATTAAGTGGCTTGTGGCCAGTGTATAGAGGAACTCTGCACAAACCACCGTTTGATCAGATGTTTTATATACCTCAAAGGTCCATTTATAAATATTGATTTAAGGGTAAATTTTAATGTTTGGTTTTTATTAATATCCAGGCCGTATTTGTCACTTGGAAGTCTACGTGATCAAGTTATCTATCCAGATACGAATGAGGACTTTAGAAAAAGAGGTTTTACAGACGCTGATCTGGAAAAGATTTTAGATATTGTTCATCTTACTTATATTGTACAACGAGAAGGCGGTACTGTGCTGATCTCTGTTATTATTATCTTTGTTAACAGGTATAATATAGGTCACAAAAAAATTTTGCATTAGGTTGGGATATAAAAGCAGATTGGAAAGATATCTTGTCTGGCGGCGAGAAACAACGGATGGGCATAGCGCGGCTATTTTATCGCCGTCCCAAATTTGCGCTGCTTGATGAATGCACAAGTGCTGTTTCCATTGACGTTGAAGGTGAAATGTACCAAGCAGCTAAAGATGCAGGAATTACGTTACTCACTATTACTCATCGTCCTTCCTTATGGTATATTGCAATATTCGATTTTAATTTAAATATTTTTTAATAGTTTTATAGTTTTTAAAATTTGCTTATTTTTTATCACGATTTTATTTGTCATAGATATGTTTTATAATTAGTTGGAGAAGCAAACTTTTTCAAACGAATTTTTTCTAAAATTGAAATTGTTATTTTTAGGAAATTTCATAGTCATTTATTACAATTCGACGGTGAAGGTGGATGGAGAATGGAACCACTTGACACTACAACTCGTCTCAGTCTTAAAGAAGAGAAGCAACGATTGGAGAGTCAATTGACGGGAGTACCTCAAGCCCAACAACGTTTGAAGGAGTTGTGTTTAGTATTAGGAGAAGACTCTGCTGTCTTAACAGATGATGAAATGCATTCCACGGAAATTCAAGTATGAAATAATTTTAATACTAACTTATAAATTTCAATAACCTTGCCATGCATCGCATTTTTACACAATTTTATGTTTACACTTTTATTTTCCAAAGATTTTAACTTCTCAAAATGATTTAGTGCAAGTTGATATTAGAGCAAATTATAAATTTCAAACTAAAAAAATGTTTTATTATCGATTTTCAATATAAATTATCTACTTTAATAATTGTATGATTATAAAACATACACATTTTACAATAATATTGTTTTAAATTTACATTTTAAATTTTATTTGTATTATAGATATTCGCATTATTTTAATTCAATTTATACAAATTATTATTCAAATGAATATTACGATACCCGGGATTTGTAATTTTTTTAAATTTTGCATTATAAAATGCATTAAATTGAGTCACTGTTTCTTAAATGTTATTATTGAATAATATTGTTATTATACAGGTATAATTTTAAATTGAATAGAAAATCTTTTGAATTTTACAGCTGATTAAATAGTAATAAACTGAATCACATTTTCACAGTTATATTATAATGGTGATTATATTTATAACATTACATGTTGAGTATAAACATTTACATACTGACTATAGTATTGCAAAATTGTATTTATATTTTCTCAATAAGGAATATCTTCATGGGCGCTCAAGGTAATTTTCTAGAATTAATAAAACTGATACAGTGCATTTTTTACTCTAGTATTTTTTAGCAAAAAAGGTTTAAAAAACTTCGAAGAGCAACTGGTCTAATTATTTTGAATTATGCGAACAACTTTTTAGAGACCTGATTTAAGTGTTTTAGTTTTTTTTTTATTTTAAAAATTTATTATATTAGAATCCGTATCGTTGAAGCATTTTTTTTTAAAATTACTTAATTAGTTTTTTAATACCCTTGCTTGTATTGTATTTAATATAATTTTGATTCTTTAAATTAATAACAAGCAAGGTAATACTGTAGGCAATTTATTATAGTAATTCTATTATTTCAAAAACTCACGCTTAATTAATCGAAATACAGTAGTACAAAAACTTTTATAAAAAAGGAAGAGAAAGTTAACACCTTATTATGCGCACATCTTTGAATTATTTTCACGAACTGTGACTACAGTATGTGCCTGACAAACATGAATTTTTTATGAAGTTGCTGTTGATTTCAAGGCTTTTGTTAAGGTACATAAGGATAATTTTGTAGCTAAAAAATTACCTATGTGATAAATAATATACTGCGCATCTAACACGTTCATTAAGCAAAAACAATTTTAATTTAAAAAAAAATAATTCTTGTTTAAAAATAATCTAAAACTTTTCCTTGTGACTTTATTTGCTTGATTTTTTTTTCTTCTTTTTCATATAATCAGTGTAGTAATGAAATTAATAAATAAAAAACTTCAAGGTAGTTGGTCATTTACGTACTTTTGAGATGTATAAAGAGTGTTGGTTACGTGTGTCGAATTTTAATTACCGGTAAGAGGGATTGAGACGGAGGGGGAGCAGTGCCTATGGTCATAATAAATAAGACAATCTCAAGGGCTTGTTTATCTCCAATAATACTGCCATGCGTGATATTTTTTTTATTTTTATTTTGAAAAAAAAAAAAAACATACTTTCCTTACCTATTCTTATTTGACATACTTCTTTTCATCTATTCATTTAGTAACGATGCCATTTTTTTATGTTTTTTTACGTTAAATTAGAAAAAAAAATCTAGTGGTGGACCTATAAAAGCTAAGAGTAATCGATTTTTTTTTCCTTTTGAATGCTTAATGAACCGAATTTAAGAACTGGATTTTAAAGGAGGAGTTTAACTTTTATTTTTCATTCGTTGCGAAGAGAAGCTCATTTTCACTTAACAGTTTAATAAAGTTGAAGTTTATACGTTTTCAATGACTGCTATATTACAGTTAGAGAAGAAGATTTGAAAATTGTATATTTTTTCTGTGATTTAATAATTATATTTTAAAACATGGTGGACGTAAGCAATGGCAGATCAACATATTTCAATTTACAAGATAATATGGTAAGAATTAAAAATTATATTTTTATTTATTATAATTTTAAAGTTTATTTGAACTTATTTATAAAAGTTTTTTTTTTTATCTTTTTAAAAAAGGATTTGAATAATTCGATAGATGTAAAAATGGACAATTTAAGGTAAACGAATATTTTTATTTATTAGTAAAATATTTTTTAATGATTATTGCAAATTACTTTTTCCAATTAGAATCGATGAATTAAAAAAGTCTGAGCAATTAATCGAATCTGATAAACTTGCATCTAGTTTAGTAGAACGAATGTTGAACGATGAATCGATAGAACTTATACAGCTTTTTGACAGCAAAAAAGAAAAGTAATTTTAAATATAATAATTTTAACAATTAAATAAAATATTTATTATTGAAAATGTATTTGCAGCAAATTCGTCGGTGTCTACGATTGTGCAGTTTATGCTACATTACACTCTTATTTAGCCACTTGTAATCTATTTCCAGTAAGTCAACTTTTAGTTTTACTTACAGTTAGTTACGGTAGCTATTAGACTATTTTACTTTAGTTTTAGGTCGATCTACTTTTGAGGTAAATGGGTTAATTTAATGAAAATTATTGGACTTTTTTCTTTTAAGGTTAACCTAAATTATAATTAATATTTTTATTAACTTGCATTTCAATATAAATCAATTGTTTGTTTTTATACCTTTTAATTAATCTTGGTGAGAAAGTAAATTACATACAGTTTTGACACAAAATTTATGAAAATTTTTTTTCCAAGAAACACAAAATATTTAATAGTTAAACTTAATTTTTTTTAAATGTTTTTTTAATGGTTTACAAGTATACTGGACAATTTAATTAATATTTATTAAGGAAGAAATAGCCAGAGCGGTTGAAGTTGTGAACGAATGTGCGGACTATTGCAATGAAAGAAGAAAGAAATGGACATTTTCCTCTGCAATGGCCCAAGTTTTACGATTTAAGCCTAATTACGACAGTTATACCGACGGTAATTTATATTAGCTTAGATTAAATATTGTTTTGGCGTTACATTTGACATACGAGTATGTAAATAATCAATGTCTATATTTTTATTATTCTCACAGGGGAAGCTCAAGCCGAATTGAGCTATGCTGGTATCATGGTAATGAAAGGCATATTAAATTTTATTCGAGACGACAATGTATTTACCATGATAGCAGGGTCATATCATTTAAAAACGGCGCATCAAAGTTTTAAGTATTATTCTATAATTTTTAAAACTTGAAAAATTAGACAAAAATAATTTTGAATTTTTAAAGACTTTGCTGTAAGTTGATGAGACATCGCACTTGGACAAACAAATCGTTTGAAGAAACTTTTACACAGGGAACTTTATTTGGGTTAGGATCTTACAATGTGGTTAGTTTCGTTTTTAAATACAATTTTTGTAATTTGAAATACTGTATGTTATAAAATGTATTTATTTCTTTGTCATTTGTTTCAGATTTTGTCTTTGATTCCGAAGCGAATTTTAAGAATTCTAGAATTTATTGGATTTTCTGGAGATCAAGTATTATTCATAAAAAATCACTCGAAGTTCAAAATAATTGCATTTACTTCATCGTTTTATTTATTTTAAAGGAAAAAGGAATTCAAATGTTGATCACGGGTGCTTCTGATGGAAAGCATTTATCTATTGGAGCGGCGTTGTGTTTTGCATTTGTCGCCATGTATTATGTGGAATTAAGATATTTTTTGGGTTTGTTATTAAAATAATTAGGTATTTAATTATGTTTTTGCTTACATTGCAATGGTCAATTTTAGGCAAAGGTTCTACTGAGGAGGAACTTAAGCTCGTTAAGCCTATAATGGAAAATTATGCCGCCAAATATCCAAATGCAAGTGTTCATTATTGTATTTAGTTTTGAAAAGGAAACATTGCATTAAAAAAATTAAATGTCTTTATTTTAGAGCGCTGCTGTATTATATTTGAAAGGCCGTACGGAAATTATTTGCGGAAATATTGACAAAGGGTTGGAATATTTGCAATTGTCCATGGAAAAAGACACGAAACGTACCCTCGTACAATTGTTTCCTATGTGGAATATAGTGTCTCTTCGCATGTAATTTCATATTTGGATTTTTAAATAAGACGTAATTATTATAAAAAGTTTTGTAATAAACATAATAGGTCGAAAGGAGAAACCCGGACTGCTTCTAAACTTATTCAGCGAATGCGATTGGAAGTTAATGTTTCGAAATGCATATTTGCATACGCAGAAGCTATTTTTTTGCTGGCATCAGACAATTTGACTGAAAATGAACGCAAATATGCTATAGAATTGCTAGAGTAAGTGGTTTTTATTT
This sequence comes from Polydesmus angustus, assembly GCA_034698085.1. Taxonomy (NCBI): domain Eukaryota; kingdom Metazoa; phylum Arthropoda; class Diplopoda; order Polydesmida; family Polydesmidae; genus Polydesmus; species Polydesmus angustus. Next base: position 4,688 of record JAQGAY010000487.1, on the reverse strand, counting down.
ATATTTTTAACACATTTTAACATAATATTATCAGATTGACGCCCAATTTAATGGCTCAATATTGTGGAAAACACATACCATATGAGAAATGGTGTGCGAAGAAATCTAGACAATTTTTTGCTCAAGATAACTTTCTCCTATTGCCTGAATACGTAACTATTTTGTACAATAATAGATACTGTAAACTTACAGACAAAAATTATAAATTAAAATTTTTATTGCAGGAGTTTATGTACGCTTTTAATACATTTTTTCTATTGAAAAAGTACCCCAGCATTCTTAACTTCATAAATGAAAAAGTAGATAAACACTTAGTGAACCTCGAAAATCGAAAAGGTAATAAAAATCTTTCGCATAATAAGTATTACTATTTTTAATTTTTAAATGAATTTTGCAGATTGGAATTTTTACACCGATAATTATTGCATAGGCAAGTTTCTCAAAGGTCTTTGTTTAAGTTATCTTGGAAAACCAGCCGAAGCTTACGATTGTTTTGTCGAAGTCATCAACAGGTAATTATTAAGCTTATACCTGGTAATTATAATGTCATTTGTAACCTTATCACTCACAGGTTTCTATTACATATGTGCAGAGCAAGTGCATACAAATTGAAATTGCGTTTCCTGTATATTATTGGTTTAATTTAATGTAAATAATTTTGATTTAGTGAGGTATTGCTAAAACGTTAGGATGTTTTATTGTTTGAATTTGCATCAACTGCTAAATCAATATATTCTTTAATATCATAATATTAAATTTTTTTTTAATGATATTGAGCGTTTGAGTCTGAAGGACGTGGGTGCTGTGGTGGAGGATGAGGCAATCGAAGCCTTGCGCTCGCTCTATTTTTGAATAATTTAATTTTAATGGCACCCAGTTCAGAGCTGTTGTTAAGCAATCTTTACAATTTTTTATCATTTTGATAAGACACTTAATAAAGTTGTAAATGAAATAATAATTCATTGATCGACTTTGAATTGTAATTTTTTTTATTGTAGGGAAAATGATATTTATTCTGAAACGTACCTGATAATCTGTTCTCACCTTGAAGCGGGAATTGTGGCGAGTGATATGGAAAAGTTAGATGATGCAATTAAACATCTTCGTTTGGCAAAGTATTGGATGAAAAAAAAATATTTGGGATAAAAAATTAATTTTTTTTCCCAAAATTAATTATAGGAAAAGGAAATTGTTTTGGGTAGAATTTCGAATTCATCAAGCGAGAGATGAAGTGCAAAAAAAGTTGAAGGCCATTAACGGTGACCAAGTTAATTGATATTTAGATCATGAAAAATGATTGACGTCATACAGGTATTTTTTTTTTCTTTTTCAAAAAAATGTAATTATAGTGGTGGTTTCATCTTCGTTTTTTGTGTTCATTATTTTTTTTATGTACTCGGTCATAGACTCGGTGATAACTTATTTTAGAATATTTAAGTGTTTTTTTATAATTTATTTTAAATAGTATAAACAAAATAATATACACTAATTTGGGGTTTAGTTTATACCATTTTTCTAACGCAGTGATAAGCGTAAATTCATTTTTTTTATCGCAAAATTAATGTTCGGTGACCAAGTGGGCTCAAGATCTATCGAAATACATTTTACAACAATCATTTTGAAAAACGGTCGCAATGATCAAAGTTATTACTGAAAATTTTTATTCAAAATATAGGAAACACTAATAATTTTAATATGGTTAAGGCGTTAATAGGCGATGCAGAATACTGTAGGTAAACATTCCCAGAAAATATTCAGTTTGTAAATATATAAATTCATCAATAATAATGATGAAACGAAAAATTATATATTTCTTGTTTATTTCAAATATGTGAATATCTTCAAGGGAATTTCAATTTTAACTTGGTCGGTTTAAATAATTTTATTGTTATTGTTTTCATAAACCATATCATTTCTTAAATTGATTCGATAATGAAAATTAATGTAATACAATGTGGCATAAAAGTAACGACACTGTTTTAATAAAACATTAAATTTATTAGTAGATGCCAAAGGAAATTATTCACCAAAGGCGAAATCTACCATATTCTGGAACCCTAGAAGTGGAACCATGTACATGTGCTTTTGAACGTTGATCCACAGAGCCAAATAGCGTCCTTTCAAGAGGATTTTCAATTGAGGCAACAATACGTATTGGAGTTTTGTTTTGCAAATTGAAAATTCACCTGAATGGACGTTATCTAGGCACTGTGGGCCAATTGTACATGGTTCCACTTCTAGGGTTCCAGAACCCTGACCAAGAGTTGCAGAAGGGTTGCCTTTGATGAGTAGTTTTCTATGTCATCTACTCAAAGTTTTATTAAAACAATCTCATTTCTTTTATTCCACACTATGTACAAACAAAAATTGTTGGCAAAAAAAAAATCGAAACTGAAATCTGCGGTTGAAAATATTTTTCATAGTAAATTTACAGTATTATTTAATTACTATTGGATTTTTATAATTACAGTATAACAAATAAAAATAGAAATTATATAAACTAAAATCTATATAAAGTTGTAATTATTTTTCATCTTCCTGCTCGTCGAATAATCTATTTAAAACAATCATAACTTGTTCTCTAAATTGGCGTTGTCTTCTCGCGGTTAATTTATTTACGTCTGGTATTAGACTCTTTAAAAAATTTGCGTTAGCATTTTCCGTTAATAATTCTTGCATATCAAAACTTTTCATCAGCAAATAGTCATTTAATTGAGCCGTCACGAGATCGGAATCTCTACCGGTAGAGATCGGTTCCTTATGTTGAATACGTGCGGGGGGATGACTGTGACTTGGATTATAGTTGGAAACGGAAGCTTTGGTAATGTAAGACGTGGAATCTCCCTCGACGGCGATTTGATCCGGATCGCAAAACGTGATATTAATATTATCCGATCCGGCGTCATTTTCTTCGCTCGAATCGAGTCCGTCTGTCTTTTTCTGGTGGCGACCCCCGATATAGTCTTTGAGAAATGCCATCGAATCCGCCAGATACCATCTTTTTTGTAGTTTGAGGCTGGAACCGGCACTACCATTTACGCTTTTCATTTTTCTCAACGCCCTCGCGTAAGAATTTCGTAAAATATTCCATTTGGCTTTACAAGCTGCGACTAGAAAAATAATAAAAAAAATTTTTAAAAAAAATAATACCGGTAATGCATTTGAAAAAAGTTTTGAAAAACTTACTTTTCGAGTAGCCTAATTATTAATTATTTACTTAAATAAAAATGCTAATTAACGTTGTTTATTTTAATTATAAATAATTTTTTTGTGCATTTATTTCTTCTTGTGTTTGATAGAATTTTATGTTCCATTTTACCTTCCACTATTACTTCAATTATAGACTTTAAACATTTTATTTTTTTATTAATTTTTTTTTTTTTTTTTTTTGATTTGCTTGTTTTGTTCAAGAGCAAAACCTGTGATCTGTAATGGCGGCTTTGGGGAAAGGGGTGTTGTTTTTGGGAGATCAGCTAGGAATGTAGTAGAAATACATGTACTGTAGTTCAAATTAACATAAAGTATAGTAATTTTGCAAAAACAGTAGCTAAAAAATAATCTTAATATAATTCTATTTTCGCTTAAAACATATTACTTAGCGATAATAGGCTACATGCTTACCTGTTGTATTTAATTCTGTAGCAACTTCATCCCACATTTTGTCGCATATATCTTTATGGTGGTGCTCTTTAAGGAAATAATTGTACAAAGGTTGTCTGCTCTCCACCGCGCTAATTAATTTTTCTACGTCAATTTCCATATTTAAGTAAAAGAAATCGCTGAATTTCGATGAATTTCTCAAAGGGATAATCTGCTTTTATTAAAACGGATTTTCCCTAAAACGTTTTCGTTTTTCGTTTGGCTCGCAGCTGCCTTCATAGCCTAAAAATGGCGCAGGCGCAAAGCGAAAAGATCAACAAGAAGCTGTTCAAAGCGCATGTTTTCGAAGCGCCGAGTTTTTTTTGCTTTCGAGGAGACGTTTTTCAATTAAGTTTTGCGTACAGCAACCAACTTGTTGTTTACGCATAGCGATTATTCGGTAAACTTTGTTAATGTTGGTCTTCTTCTGCATAACTAAATTTAAATTGCGGCACCGGTTGCAACCAGGGTGAAAGTTGCAACATATAGGAAATCATCTTTTTACATGAGGTTTGTTTACTAATTGTTTATATTAATTGAATAAATATTTCGAATCGAAGTTTTAGAAGAATGGATGCTGAGACGGAATTAGGAGAAATTATTGCTGTAATCGGCGGTGGAATTGCGGGAGTATCTTGTGCTGAACATGTAATTTTAATCAGCTGATTCTTTTTTCATCAGTGACATTCATTAAAGTTAAACATTATTATAATTTCCGTTAATTTTTAACAGTTATCGCTTTTTGATGTGAAAGAGAGGATTGTAGTTTTCAGTTCTTCACCTCTTTTGAAAATGGCCACAAATGTGCGGAAGGTAAACAATAATAAAATAACTACAGTCACGTAGTACCATATAAGTATATAAAAAGTCGTTAAAAGTTTAAATAATATTGAGTTTTAATTAATTTAATAGGTTGCTAAAGTTTTAGAGGAATTTATTATTGAAGAAAGGCCAGCTGTGGAATTTGAATCCGTATATACAAATGTTAAATTTGTTAAAGAGTTAATTGAAAAAATTGATTCAAAAAATAAAGTAAAAATTATTATGGA
>JAQGAY010000486.1:0-26484 GCA_034698085.1 Polydesmus angustus | reverse complement strand
AAAACTTGGCATTTTTTTATTTAATTTTTTATTGAAATTGGTACCTATATAGAAAACTGCCTTTTGCTTTACGGCCAACTCTCGTCAAACGTATCTAGGCCTCAAATTGAGGTATGGGTGTATCATCTAAAATCTAAATGAAAACAATTCATCGTTTATGTTTATAAAAGTTAATAAAAGTTTGTATCAAGGCAATAAACTATTTATTACTTAACGAAAACTATGTGGAAAAAGCTAAAAAAACGAAGATGCTACACGGGGTTAGCTAAAATGGGCGAAAAAAATCTTGAATTTTTTTTAAAAAATAACGATAGATTTTTTTTAATGTCAAATGCTCGAGTATTTTCCAAACGAACATAAAACAAACTGCTGTATCTATTACTATTAAGCGGCAATAATTTTTACGACGCTTTTTCTTTGAAGCTTTTTCCTATTCACTTTTTCACTTAGCGACGAAGGAAGTTGAAACGCTACGAAGATCGTCGGCGTTAATCTTTCAATTTAAATTAGTTATTAAGGAATCGTTTTTGAAAATTTTTGTAATTAAAACCGCATTTGATTCCCCGAAAATCGTGTTAACGGATGTTGAGGTGTAGGCAAAAAAACTTTTTATTTATCTATCTATCTATCGATCTCGATACGGATTGGGTAGAGAAGTGTGCGCGGGTGCTATAATTTCTGTTAATTAGATGGAGAATTTGAAGCTCATTTTAATTTGACACAGGCGTGTTTTGTTAATATATCGCGATAACACTCGTTTCCATTAGGTTTATCTGCCTCGCGCATCGCATTTATAGAGAAATTAGAAGTACCGTAGTCGTCGTCTTCTCTCCTCGCCTCTGTGAGCGCCCTCGCGCGGGGGACGCTGCAACCGTGTGATTCACGGAGAAGAAATTGCGTTGGGAGAAGATAACGACGATGACGTCACCACTATTTCATTCACACCCTAACGCGTTTTTTATCCTACTCCTACTACTCTAATTTGGCACTATTCTGCTGATTTCCAAATGATTCTCTTACGCGTTGCGTTAGGCCTAGGAAGCGCAACGTTGACGCAACGCGTGCAAACCTAACTTAATGCAGTGTAAGGTGGTGGCTTTTTTTTTATTTTTTTTTTCTTTTACTTTGTTAGAGAGTTTTTTTTAAAAAAAAAAAAAAGAGAAAAAAAGTTTGAGTGAGCGAGGCATTTCTTGCGCATGTGCATCCATCGATCAATCTGTCTTTTAGCTCTTTCCGTTTCCTTCACAACTGAGATTGCTTTTCTATACCGCTTTGGGGGTGGCGTGACGCGGTAAGGTTGAGGGAGGGGTGGGGTGGGGTAGGGGTGGGGGGGGGGGGATGAGTGAGGGAGGGAGTGGCGAGGCAGGTGCTTTTTCCTTGTTAAATCTACATCCCGATGCAAATGTGCGCGTGTGTGTATGCGCATACGACAACATATACATAAGCTGTTTGTATACATAGAAGAATGAGCGAGAGTTGAAGGAGGAAGAAAAAGATTGGAAAAGCCGGATAGATGGATGGAGGAGGAAGTGAATAAAGAACCGCTGTGATTTTTTTTCTTTTTTTTTTTTTGCTTTACGTTTTTAAAGAAAGATTGACGTTTTTTGTAACGCGCATGCGTGATGCTTTTTTTCTTTTTTTTCTTTCTTTTTTTTCTCCTTCTCTCTCGCTCTCTTAATAGATAAGCCTCTCAGGCTTAGTTGGCGAGTGGGTGTAGCGGCTGGGTGGTGGGATGAATGAATGTGGGGAGGGGCAGGGCGAGAGAAATGGAAATGGAGGATGCGATTTACTTTGGGGAGTGAGTGAGTGTGAGAGAGAGAAAAGGGGAGGACACGGAACAGTTAAATTGTAATTTAAATAAAATTTATTTAATTTTTTTTTTTTTTTTTAAAAAAAAGGATATTTTGAAATAAATAATAAAAAAAACATTGACAATTTTCGTTAAGAGTCAAATGAAGCGTGAAAAGTTGAAATTTGTTTCTGCGAGTAATTTATTGCATTTTTGTTTGGTAATTGAAACATATTTTCTTGGCTTTTTAAACATTGTTTTTAACAGCTTTACACATTTTTTTTTTCCTACTGTTATTTTGAAAAGTAATGCGCTAGTAAATGAAATATTCAAATAAATTGTAACGCGCTTAAATTTATTTATTTTTTTTTTGGGAAATTTTTTTTTGTTGAGAGAATTGATGTTGATGCTGAAAATCACGTTGATTTAATAAGTTTTTTAGATAACAGATTATGGGATAAATTTTTTAAATAATTATTTTAAAAAATCGTAAAATCGGTTGGTGGTATGAGCATTTTTATTATTTTAAATATACACGGTATCCGTGTAATCTAAATATTTTCTTGACACATGGAAAATCTTTACTTTAAAGATTTTTTAATTATTTTTTTCTATGTTTCAAATATCCTTCTTCGGCCTCAACATAAGCAGCTCGCTATGTACTGCATTGATTCCAACTTGATCGAGTTCGTCTCCTGCCTGTATCATACGTTGACGTACTTTGTCATTATGCCAGATTTAAATTAGGAAGCCCACAAATATATGGGGTGTGATGCAAGAAAAAAGTGACAAAAAACCAGACGTTGAAGCTAACGTATGATACAGGCTTGAGACGAATTCGATGGCGCCGGAATCAGAGCAGCGCGTAGTGAGTGTCACCGTGTATATAAAAATTTTGATGTTTTTTTTTTATTTAAAAATTTATTATTATTATTATTTAAAAAATGTCGTTTTTGTTAGTATTAAAATTGGATGTGATCCTCAAATTTTTAATTTATTTCAATTGAGAATCGAGCATTTTCTTAGACTGTGACGCCTTGAGTGATTGCCTACCTCCGAGGCTGCCCCTAATAATACGCATTGCGAGGTAGCCTTTATTCGTTCCAGTGAATTTCTAATATATTTTTTTAAAATAAATAATTATTAAATATAATTTTGAACGACAAGAAATTGCATTTAATTGAAATGCTTTTAAATAAGTTTTTTTTTTTTTTTTTGCGAAATGTTGGTAGTGTGCGGCAAGTGGAGAGCGGTAGGAGTTGAATCAACTCGCATAGATTATGCAAATGAGGTCACTCGCGAGGCAGGCGAAAGCAGAAAAATCGTTAAAAAGCTTTCATCTATCTCTCTACTACTGTACTGTATGTATACGTGTATATGAACGTTGATGCACGCGCGCATGTATACGGAAAGGCGAGGTAGGAAGAACGACGCCGCCATGTACGCAGGCGCTCAATGTACGTGCGTTGTATAGCGATCAGAGTGTCCTCCGCTGACGTTGATATTCAATTAGAGGGAGGAAGCGCGTTGCCGACACCGACCAATAGAAAAGCAGACCTTTTCTGTTTATCTTAATGGCGTCCATTGCTGTGTTTTTTTCTGCTTTTTCTTCTCCCCCTCCATCTTCATCCAACAAAAACATGGCGACGGCTCATGCTGCACTCGCAATAACTAGGCGCTTTTTCAACGCCAAATGATTTTTAACCGATCGATCGATCACACTTTTTCATTCTTTTCGATCAAACCATTTTTATTCGTTTTAGGATTTTTTTTTTGTTTTTATTTATTTATTTATTTTTTTTTTTCGAGCACCATTTTTGTGTTTGGCATATTGTGTTTTGTGAACATTTTTGAGCATTTAAAGCTTTTAGCTAATTAAGTTGTTTTGTTTGAAAGGGTGCGGTGGGTGGGTGGTGCGAAGAAAAGAAATCGAGGGGTTCATTCAAAGCACTTAATTCATATTGCGCTTTCAATTCCACGCTTTTTACGCGCCAAACACAAATCTTGACTATATACAGTATATACATGTATTTTTTTTTCTTTATTATTATTTTTGTGCTTCTTTTCCGCATTTATCACTTCAAAAATTTTCTTAGCTTCTTTTTTTTTTTTAAATAAAATAATAATAGAAATAAAAATTGTTTTATTTGTATGTAGTCACCTTCGAGGTTTTAATTCATTTGCATATCGTAGCAATTATTCGCGCTGTAAAACTTTGCTTTTTACGCGTCTTTCTCTTCGCTTCTAGCTACACTATCATAATAGGCAAGATGATGATAATAATAATAAGAATAACGTGAGCGGCGGCAAATGCAGCGGCAAGAGACGCTTCGGCTTTTATTCTCAGAGCACAATCTATGCAGCTTTACTAACAAAACGGTATACATTTTTTTAAAAAAAAAAAGATTTGTTTATAATTTTATTATTTTTTTTTAAAAAAAATTTTGAAAGCTGTCTAGTTTCGCTTTAAGTTGATTATCTAAAGAAAATGTTTAAAATTTTAGAAATTGGTGTTAGAATCGACTTAATTTTATTACTCGCGCAATTTATTTTGGATTTTATTGAGTTTAAGTTAGATCGGTTTTTTATCGCGTTGCTTATTGTGATGTGCAAGTACAGTGTATGTGGCGGGAGTAAAATTTAATTAAAAGTGGGCTAAAAATAACCATAATTATTATAAGAACTGTTGCGTTTCATATAAACATTGAATTTTTAATTTATAACAAATTACTGTATTGTTAACATATTATAATAAAAATTATTTAAATGCATTTAGGCTTGCGGTATAGGAAAATGTTTAGCTAAAATGTGCCCGGTTTCCTAAAATTCGCTGTACCGATGTTTTTCTTAAGAGAATTTATCAGCGAATTTTAAGTAAACTGAGCAAATTATTTTTATATTACATTGATATGTTATCTTAAGCCGATTTCAGTAGGCGTTTAAATCTCAATTATGGCAGTTTGGTGGCACCAGACAAAGGGTTTAACGTACGATATTAATTTCTCAAAATCAACATTTAGTTAATCTGACTTTTTGGAACGAGATCACATTTGAAACACGTTTAAAAGAAGGTGTATACAATGCTTTTTAAAAACGTTGTGGCAAAATAGCATAGAATAAACGCCAGAAACAAGGGCGAATTGTTTCATTTAAGATATTCCTGGTAACCACGACATAAATGTGATCTCGTGGCAACTAAAATTGGTATAAAATGAAATTTAATAACAATTAGATTTTCCGACAGCGAGAAAAACGCTATGTTATACCTTATTACGTTTAGCTATAAAAAGGTTAATATTATTATTATTGATAAGGTGGTTAATTTAAAAAGGCATTTTTATTGCTTTTATGTCATTTTCTTACTATTTAAAACTATCACAAATAATTGAATGATTTATTATTTACGCGGTATAAACAATTTAATTTACGGTAAACCAAAAAAAAAAAAAAAAAGAAGTGAAAAAGTGAGCTATACTTTTAACTAGCGAAATAAATGCCAAACGTTATTCAGACTTAATCTATATTATTATTATAATAGTAACTTATTTTTTACTAATGACGAGTTGGACTAGTTAAACATTGCTGATATAGTGACGTAAGCATTTTGGGCATGGGACAAATTCTATCAAAGCACGGCTGGGTGAGTGGCGAGCTTGTCTTGTTGCGTGTGTTGCGGTTAAATGGAGAAATTTTGAACACAGAATAAAAAAAATTAAATAGCAATTCCATGTGTTATAGAAATATTTCGACTATTAAACGGATCGGTTACTAATTGAATTAGGTTTGTTTTTTTCGGTTCACTGTGTAGATCTTAAACGATAACTTTTACTGTACGCGCAGTAAAATTTAAATTTGTGCATTTTCCAACTTCACTGCAAAGTCAAATTATCATAACTACGTCTTATATTAAGGGCTTTCAGTTTTAATGGCTTCTAAATACGTCATGTTGTGCTTTACAAATATGTCAAACGACGTGGAAAAAAAAGTAACTAAATTTGACGTTACGAGTATTATACCATGTTTTTCTTTTTTTATATTACGGCACCATTATTCGGATAGTGTCATCTTGAATGGATATCTCATTTACAGGTGGCGAGTGCCTAAGTGCGTGTTTATATAAAAGTGAATGCGTATTGCCGCATCACGGTGATCAATGGCGAAGGTCCTAGTGGTCAGAAGGGTCCTTTTGAACGTCGCCTCACTTGAATGCGATGGGATGTCCTGCGGCAGACCGGCTTTTATTGTCCGAAAAGCGATGTGTTTATTTACTTTTCGATAAGAAGAGGGAGGGAGGTGGAAGGAGCAGTGCGGGGGTCATATTCAATACTTGTTTGTTGTTGATGGCGAAGGAAGAGGTTTAGGTGAGCGAGTGAGAGAGAGGGTGAAAGGACCCAAACACACTTTGGGTACATTAATTTTATCATGATAGGTATCGAGGCCGAGAGAAGGGGTTAACGTTGCATATAATTTAAACGCCGCCGTGTTTTGTGAGGGAGAGAGAGAGTTAGGGTTGGCGTGCCGCTAGAGGGCCGGTCTCGTTCGACACGCATCTGTGTTAAGAAACTCGTTGACCTGTTATTTATGCGATTCAAATGACCCTATGCTTAGGGCTACACTTTGTTGCCGTGTTTCGTTTCCGGCGCTTGTTTTTTTTATTTATTTATTTTTGGGTTGGCAATTTATTAGGCGATTTACGTCGCAGTTCTAAGGAAATCGCTAAATCCCCTCTCTCGTATTCACTCCCATTCGATTCCCTAAAAATATTAGTGTAAATAACAATAATAATAACGACGGCTTTCGTGGAAATGCTAAGGCGGTGAGGTGGGTTAACTTAAGATAAATGGGTCTGTTCGGATTAGGTTAACCATTTGTTCATTTCAAGTGCTATTTCACCAGATAATGGTCAAAAGCATAGAAATAATAAAAAAATATATACTCGCTTGTTGTGCTAAAACATTGTATCGGCGGTTGAAACAATATTTTTTAACTACCGGTACCTTCGCCATAAGGGTTTTAACTAAAAAACGTCTCAAACTTTTTAGATTATTATTTTTGAAATTTCTAATAATTTTGAAATGCAGTAGTTTATTTATGGACAATTTTAAAATAGTATGCGGTATTAAAAAATATTTGCGTGAAAATATTACTTTGATACTGTAATTTCTTTTCGGAGAGGATGGAGTTGTTTTTTGCTTTATTACACACACTGTGTTTAGGGTGCTATAAAAACACTACAGTGTTCTAATTTAAATGTTTTGTAGTTGTATTTTTTTTTTTTTTTTTTTTTTTTTGAGTTATTGCAAGCTGCTGTTAGATTATTAAATTTGAAACGAAATCTCATATAAATTTGTGTAAGTTACTAGTTTAGTAATTTATATAAATTTAGCTAATTATTTTATCTTAATTGTTTATTTAATTTATGGCGATGTGAACATTCTCTGAGGAAAAGTAGGCTACCCGCTTTCAATTGCTCTTATTTTGTTATTTTTTTTAAAAAAAAAATTATTATCAAGGTTAAAATTAATGGAATTTAATCATTAAAAAATGAACTTCGCTGTTAAAAGAAGTATGAAAATATTAGTTTCGTCATTTTGCGCGGGCTCAATTAATGTCAGCTGATAGCTCGTGGGGTGAAAACCTTCGTTTAGTATTATTTCAATAAGTGTGGAGCTATTTAGTTTTACAGCATTTCGATTGTATTAAGAAAGATTAGCCGAAAGATAACATTATATCTTTATTTAAATTTTGTTTTAGTTTCGTTTTAATCTTGTTTCAGTTAGTTATACGACGCGATTAAATCTGCAAGCGGTTACTAAAAAATACTAGAAGAAAAGGACAAATTTTTTCCCCCCGGCAGAGTTAAAATATTAAAAAAATACTTGTCAGTACATATTGTATTTTTTTAAAAAATTTCGATTTTATATCCAAAAAAAAAAATAGGTTTTGTTAAATCTCGGTTGATGATTTCATTCGGTGAAATCTTCTTGGTTCAAATCAAGATTTTAATCATTCCGTGGCAATGAAATATTGTTTTTCAAAAAAATATATATCTAGCCTAATTTAATTTGTAAGCTTAGGCGTGTGCTTTCTTTGAATAAATTTTAACGTTTTTGAAATTAAAAAAAGTAGAACGTCAGGTTGAGTCTGCGTTCAAATACAAAAGCAAAACAAGCCCGACTAATTAAGATTTACATCGTATTATCGTACATAACGCTCTCCGGCTTTTCTTTCTGTTTGTCTTTGAAGTAAAAATTTGTAAAAGATATGAAATTTTGCAGTTAACTAAATATTTAGCGTAATTTGTGCTGACGTTTTAGTCGAAGTTTATCTGGCATCAATATTTGAAGGAGCAGGTTAATCGCTTGTTGATAAAGTAAAGCTGCCGCGGCGGCTCAAATTCCCCGGAGAAATTTTCTTTTTATTTTTCCCATCTTTTTCGTTTTTAGTTCGGAAAAAAGTTTTTCGCTCGTCGACAAAAGTTTTGAATTTGACTGCTGGTGGGAGGGGAGGAGAGACTGGGTGTGTGTTAAGTGCAGGCGCGTGTTTACTACTCCCGTCTCCGCGTTTAATATACATCCCTTAACGTTTGCGCGTTACAGCTCAGCTCTACATATACTAGTAGTAGTGCATGCACCTACCTACGTAGTTGATATTCATCGGAAGTTTGTTCGCCGCGTTTATTTCTTAAGTCTTCGTCGCACCGCCACCGTAAAGATATCAATTCGTTTGCATATCGTTTTTCAACATCTCACGCCTAAGCTCTGGCCTATCACGGCGCATGCGCAACTATACCTTACTTAGTCGTTCGCCGTATCAACAATAATAATATCCGACATTTAAAATTCAAGTCACGGAAACGCAAATCGTGAATAAATTATTTTCGAGGAATTATATCCGGTTAAATTGACTTAAAACGATTTTTAGACTTTTTTAAAGGGAAATCTCGGGGAAAATAATAAAAAAAAAAAATTTAGGATAGGAAAAAAAAAAAATGATTTTTGCGGTATGTTTATTAATTTTTTTTTTCGTCTGCATTAACTTATTTTTTATAATCGGTTTTTGTGTTGTAGTCCTTATCCGTTATTCGCTACATATCGTTTATTTGAATTTTGTATTTGCTAAGCTTCTTATTTTTATTTGTATTTCGGAGATTTTTTAATCTACGGTATGTATTTAATTAAATTTATTTTTAAAAAAGCTTTTTTTATAAAATTATTTATTATTTATGACAGTTTTGGCGTGTGCGAGATGTGGAAATAAAAATAAAATTTATTAGTTGCATTTATGTTACAGTGAAGGTGTAATTGAATTAATTTTTGATGGTGCTAATAAAAAGCTGTAATAAAAGTGTGACTTTATAGAGAGCAAAGAAAACAATTGCAAAATAATTTTTAACGTTTAATTTTACGCGGAAAAAATAATTTTTTTTTTACCTTTTTTAATACTATTTAAATGACGTGCTTGTTTGTTGTTGTTGTAGTTTTGATATTTATTATAATTATTGAAAGATGTGGTACTGTACTGGATTTAGGTTTATTATTATTTTTTTTTGTTTGAATTAAAAAATTACTGAAAGAAAAGTAATTTAAAAAAACAACGTAATTATTATTAAAAAAATATAGAAAAATAAATTGCAATATGATTATTATGTTATATGAAACTGCTTTTAAATGCATGTACACTTAAGAGATTCGAAAGTAAATCTATGTTTCGTTTTTAACTTCATTTTTCAAAAAAAAAAATTTATTATTATTGCAATTATTTATCGTTATTTTCTCTGAACTAGTTACTCAACTGGAGAGGATTTATAAAAAATAAAATAAACCCCCGCTTAAATCTACGTGACGTTAGACATATTCGGAAAAAATAATGGGCTTCGCATTCATGTGTATCAAAATATTCACTACGAATTGAAGAAAAACAAAATTGATTTGAAAAACATCTAAAATAATACAGTAGGTGGGTTAAGGAGTTTACGGTGTCAGATACGGAGATACCGTACCGTACGATAATAACGCTCTAATTTCATTAATAAAATTTGCATTAACGATCTCAATTCATTTCCGTTTTATGACTTTAAAATTACATGTTACTTATTTAGTTTTTTTTCTCGAATTACTTATTTAATTATTTTTTTTCTCGAATTACAGGAGTAACTAAGCCGATGAAGCAGCGCGACCGAGGAAAACAACTGTTTGGTGAGTTTAATAAAAGCAATTAAAATTGTTGTTCTTACCTGTTGATCGTGTGATCGGCGTAATTAAAGCTATGCTAATCCCGAGCGAGTTATCCCGTCGACGCCACACCGGATGTGCACATCCGACTAGGGTGAGCAAAACATATTTTGGGCGATTCCTTTTTGGGACGAAATTTCGGTGGCTACCCCGTACGAAAAAACCAGTTGCTGTTGACGTGGAAGGTGGGGGTTGATTGTGCGGTTTCATTTGTAAAGCTGGTTATTTGGCCTATCTCGCACTTCCACTCGATCAGCTTACATGTCAGGGAATTCGAACTAGTTACACTATCCACCCATTACACTTCTACTTTTGGGCTAACAACTTTTTATTCCTTCAACTTTCTCGTCTTTCCCAGCATTGTGGGCAAATTTTTCTTTTTATCAAATTTTATAAAATATATAATATGTATAAGAAATACCAAAAAAAAAAAAAATATATTTGGGAATGAAAGAGGAAAAAGTTTGGCGAGTCCCTAGTGGTGGAGCTGGAGTTTTTACAGGAGCCCAAAGAGTGAATGAAAAGGGGTGGACACACACGGGGTGCTCAAAGGGGCAAACTGTTTCGGTTCGGGACGGTTCACAAAATAATAATACACATGTATAATATATTTTATAAAAAAAAAGTTGTTGGGAAGAAAGGATCTTACTGAGGTATTATGATGGGTGATGTTAAAAAAAGCAGAAGGAAAAAGAAGGGAGCATTGGGAGTGGGGGGTTAACTCGTGAATGTTATCAAGTATATTTTAAAAGCGTGAGATACCTTTCTAAAGAATTTTATTTTCGGGAACCTGCTTTTTCAATCTGTCGACGTTGCTTTTCATCTTTTTTTTTTTTTTTTTGCTTTATTTTTTGGGAGTCTAAAAAAAGAAAGAAAAAAGGGACCGGGAGAGTACAGACTTAGGTGTGTACGTGGAGAGAGAGGTGAAGAGAGTAAAAAAGAAAGGAGCTAGAATGTATCTATAGGAAAAGGCTTGGAAAGAGAGAAAAGTATCGCCGAGTGAGAAAGGTTTAAAATATTGGAGAAAAGTGCCTTTGCTTTTACTTAACATGTATCCAGACAATAATACCAACGTTTTAGTTGAAAGAAGAAAGGAAGAAAAAAAATTTTTTTTTTTTTGCAAAATAAAAAAGAGTTTCGAGTCTTACGTAAAAGAAAGAGAGGGTTTTAGTGCTGGGAGGATAAAAAGTAAGGGATACGAGAGAACAATTGCCAACCCCTTTAAGAATTCGTCTTAAAAATTTTTTTTTTTGACTGGAATACAATGCAAAATGTTGTACTGTACTGTCGGTGTCGCATTGTGTCCGACTTGGTCTGGTCTCGGTTCTAGTTCCGGATCCCAGGCTACTAAAAGCTTATTGAATATGAATTTTTTTATATACCCTGCATACGTATAGCAGCTCCTACTCAAAGGTCCAGTTTGAATGAAGATGATATTGTCGGAAAAAAATATAGGTTTAAGAATAGAAGAATGATGTAACCCTAACGATAACACTCCCTTTTTTTTCGGCCCTTTTGTGTCGACGGACCCAATTTATTACACCGAGCCTGCCTAGTTGTATGTGGACACAAATTTTCGTATGAAAAGAAAAACAGTTTGAAAGGAGATTTTTTTTATTATTATTTGAAGGCGAAATTTATGCTAAATATAGAAGTTGGACGTCGATAAGCAACACAAAAAAAAAAAGTTGGGGGGTTTAAAAAAAAAAAAAGGGTTTTAAAATTTTCAAAAATACGTTAGGGTTAAGTGTGGTAATGGTCCTAGATGGCTGGATGGATGGATCGATAGTTTGTATGGAGAGAATGAAAGGGTTTTCTTTTTTTTTGTTGCATACATTAAAGCTTTTTCTCCCCGAGTTTAAAAAATGGGTAGAAACGGGTTGATAACAAAGTGTTGGGTTGACTACACGGCGGTAGTGTAGGGATGAAGGGTTGATGCAAGAACTAAGGTCATCGCGGGTCATCGATGCACTAGGACCTTTTTTTCATTACAATTTGTAATATAATTTTTTTTTTTTGAATTTGGTTTTGGCGAGAGAGTTAGTCGGCAACTCTTTTTTTTCCCTTTCGTCCCTCTTTTTCATTGAAAGAGCAAAATGTCCGTTGCTTTGAAAAATGAAGGGGTTACGGGGTACTCATGCCCGGTGTAAGGGAAAAGAAGGGATAAAAAAAAATGTATGTTGCAGAAGGCCCTTGTGGAGAAAAAGGGGTAAGGCAATGGACGAATGGAAAAAAAGCTTTTCGGTTTTTTTTTAACGTTGACTGTTTTTCGAATGTGCGTGAAGGGGTTAAAAATTATTCATTCGAGTAAAAGAAAAAAGCAGTGTGGGAGTGGAATGTAAAAATGAAAGAAGCAAAATGTTTTTGTCACACACTGGTGTTGTCACCGGTTGGCGAGTCACGACCAAAAATGGTCGCCAAAGTCTGGACATTTTTTTTTATTAAAGTTTTTAAGATTGCGACATTACCGAAAAAAAAATTACAAGTAAAATGAAAATATACGGTATATATAAAATTAGTCATAAAAGGCGAATGTAGGTTAAAAAGTGGAGTTTTGAGGAAACAATTGTCTGCTTCTATTGTTGCCGCAATGTAACGTTTTTATTATTATTATCATTGTTGTAGGTACGAGACATAATGACCTGAAATTTTGCTATGTGGGTGTTGAAAAAAGAAAATAGACGGGATCTCTACTGTACTTGCTTTTTTTTTTCTCTCCTTCTCGAGGCTTTAAAATTTGCACCTATTTTTGCGTATCAAACTTTCTATTTTGATATTTTTATCCACACAAAAAAAAAAAATGTTTTAAAAAAAAATTTCTCGCTTTTTTTTTCTTCTTTCTCTTCTGTTCACTTTTCAACGTTGTATAATGATGATAAAAGAAAGATTGTGGAAGAAAAAGAAGAGAGTGGAAAAAAAACTAGTATTGTTATGAAATGTATACAGTCTGTTAAATGTCTATTGACACCCACTACATTTTTACCTTTGTGCGGGTGACGATTATAGACCCGGAGTGTTAAGAAGGGTTCGGTGCCAGTGCGGAAAGAGGGCTGGGTTCAATATGGCGAATGGCCATTCGGACTATGGCGCCGACGACTGCACTTGACGCCGTCTGAAATGCGTCGGAATGGCGGTTGGCCGCAAAATGAAGTCGGAACTCACTCAAACGGCCATTTGAAGCAGACGACGTCAAAAAAATATTGTTTAATGGTGGTCGCGTTTCGGGGATAGGGAGTGGGGGTGGTTTTTTTTTGAGTTATGGGGGGAAAAGAGATGTGTGTGTGGGGTGATATAATTTTTTTTATGGCTTGCCTCATTTTTTGTTTGGCGATGGAATTACTGAAGAGTTGTGTGAACTGCGTTTGGCTCTGTCCCACAAAAAATTGTTTAATGGACTTGGCGGAATTTATGTTCGAAAGTTGAGAGAGAGAGAGAGAAAACGCAAAGATTTTTTGTAAATACGCTGAATATTCGGCGATTTTTATAAATCAAGTCTGCGGCCATCTTATTTTTACTGTTATACTCGTTTGCGAGCTTTTATGGCGTTTTATTTATTTATTTATTTTCTGGTTGAGCGGTTTTTCCATAATGTACTAGGAAATTTTTTTTTTTTTTTTTTGGAGAAAGCGCATAAAAGGAATGAGTTGTTGGATCGTAATCATAGTTTGATTAAATTTAATAGTCGCGATTTTTTTCATTTATTTTTTTTACATTTTTTTGTTATTAATATGCGGAAAAAGTTTGTATACTGTAAGTTGTTGGAAAGGGTGAAAAAAGATGAAATGGTTTAAAATGTGTTTATTATTTAAATTAAATATTTTTGGAATTTTCAAAAAAGAAATAGAAAACTGCAAAATGTTTTATGCGAGACAAAATTTTAATTAACAAATAAAAGTGAGAAGAGAAGGTGACAAGGAGGCATCAACGACTTGATTGAAGGGCGAAATTAATTGGATGAAGATGTTACTAATTTGTACGTCTCTTCTTACAAATTTGCTTTTTTCCTTCTTCTAGAAAATTAGTGTTTTCTTTTATTATGAAATTTTTGTCATTTAACATTTCAAAAAACGACCAAACAAAAAGTGGCAATTTTTATATTTATGTTAACTTATTTTCATGAACTCAAGAATTTTTTTTTTAATTTGTTACAATATAAAATTACGTGATACCTGTCATTTTATTATTCATGTTTCTTGAAATTGTAAGATTACGCTGATAAAAAAAAAATACTAAAAAATGGTTATAAAAAATTTTTACTTGAAAGCATTCAAAAATGTGTTTTTCTAAGAAAAATTAAAGAGGTAAATTTAAAAATAATAAATCATGGTACGTACTGTACTGTAGTCACAATTTTTAATTATTTTTTTTTCTTCATCCTGTGCAATATATTTCGAGAATTGGCGTGCTACTTGTGTGTTAAAGATTATTATTGTATTGTAAAAAAGTCGCACATTTTTTTATATATATATATATTTTTTTTTTTTTTTGCTTTACAAGTCTAGAATTCTGTGAATTTTGAAATTGCTAGTTAGGCAAACTTCTGGAAAAATTTGGAACCAAAAAGCAATGCTTGGTAACTGCTACTGCTATTATTATTATAATTTTAAAAAGGAACTTACAAATTTTCATATGTTCTTAAATAATAGACTTTATGCAATTTTCGGTTCAAAAAAAACATGCTCGAAAGTATCGATTATTAAAACGCATGTCTTATAAAGTAACAAATACACGGTGCGCTTTCTAGACGGTTAGGTCTTTTGAACGACGCGGAATTGAATTTTTTAAAACGACCGAATTGTGTTTGATTCGGACCAGTGCTCGATTATAATTGGAAGCGACTGATAATTCCACGTTTGGTACAGGCGCACGTGGAAAAGAGGCACAAGTAACGTACAATTTATGTTTATCTAAAACGGTAGGGTGGTGCTCTGGCTATCTACTCGTATTATAGGTGGAAGGGGTTGAACCTCACCCGAAATAAGTTAACTCATTCAATCTGCCTGTTACAGAAGTCTGCGTCTATGACTTTGACTGGGGCATTTTTACAAGTTTAGACGATTAGTTGTTGTTGTTGTTCGGAGAGACTGCACGAGAGGAGTAGTCCATATGGTTGGCTCGGGTACAGTTGTGTACGGGGCGTTTGGAGTGGATGAAAACACGCGTGCGCCGTGTGTGTACGTGTCTTTTCAATGGGAGAATAGAATAGGAGAGAGAAAGAAAGGGAGGAGAGGGGTCCGGTGTCGCCGTGTTAAAGATGTTAAAGAGTTTAGGTTATGTCTCTTCCATTCTACACGACAAACATTTTTTCTTTTTTTATTATTATTTATTTATTGTTATTTTTTTTTATTATTATTATTTTTCTTTATTCTGGTAGTTTTTTGAAAAGCGGGCGCCACGATGCCACCACCTCTTTCTCTCGACCACCTTTAGCTTGTAACGTTTATGGGACGTCAAGTTGGACACGTGTCTGGACCTCCCTTCTTACTTAACTCCTTTCAACCCATTTTTATCAACTTTATTTTCAGCCTCTCTACTCTCTCTTACCTTTATGATGCCAGTGTCTGGTATTTGGGGAGGGTAAGGGTGGAGAAGGATGGGAGAAGTTGCGCCCCAAAATAAACTCGAGTATACAAAGCGTAAATAATAGTTAGGCGGCCGAAAATATTATAATGTTAGGCGGAAATGACGTGAGGTGAAAGGCGGAACGACAATGTCTGAATGTATTAGACGTAGGGATGGGAGGGTAACCCTGGTGGAGAGGACAGTGGTTCTAGGGGGATGGTGACGTCGAATAACAAGGCAAGATCATCCCTCATTTTTCAATTATGTACACCTTCAGTCTTCTTAACGTATATAATTTGGATGTCGAATTGAATTGTTGTTTGACGCGTTCGAAAATCTCGGATTTTTTTTGTTGCGTACGTAACGATGACGTAAGGTTGGTTGTTTACGTTTTATGAAATGGTTTGAGAAAATTAGAAATTCTAATTTTAATCACAATTAATTGGTTTAATAATTATTATTGAAGACGGTGGTATAAAGTATTAATAATCAAAAACTTGAAATTCGCTAAAAAAAATTTTATTATTTTTTTATACATTTAATTTAAATTGGTGTGTATTATTGTTCGTATACTAAATGAAAAATTGATTAAATTTTCAAGAACTGATTGGTTTAATAATTTATTGCGGGGTAAAATATTAAATAAAAAAATCAAAATAAAATATAAAAAAATTGAAATTCATTGAAAAATAACTGTATTATTTACTTTGTTTGTTTATTTATTTATTTCATTTTACTTCGAGTTTTTGTGACTCAAGACTATTAAAGCAAATTTTTTTTAAAAAAATGCGCTTTGACTAAAGTAATCTGATAAATGATATTGTTAAAAGTAAAATGCAAACTGTAGTTTAAAATAATCTCATAATAAAAAGTGGTATTTATCATTTAACTTTGTTTGAATAATTTTTATATTAATTTTAAGTGTGTTTAATTTTCATTTAACGAGTTTTTAACAAAACAATTTTTCATTTTTTAGAATTTGTTACGCGGAGGTTCTATTTTATAATACTGTATATAAAAATTTAAAATTTTTGTTGAAAAAAAACAAACAAACAATAAATTGTTAGAATTGTTTCGACTCGAATATTTGTCTATGGTAGGCGTATTATCGAGGCTGCACCAGATTTTTCTTTTTTTCTTTCTATATACAGTACAGTATATTTTTTTTCTCTTTGAATTTTCTTTCTTTTCTTTTTTCATGTTTTGAACTGAAAACACGGTCGAAAATGTAGTCGATGCGGTTGAGGAACATTTGCGCATGCGCCGGAGGTTTATAAAATCGATTTTTGTCGAGCCTGTTCTCACTTTTGTGGTTGGGTAGATTTTTTGACCCTTAAACGAAGGGTTGATGATGGCGCTGTTGCTGCCGGTGAAAACAAATACGCTACACTACCTTATGTTTAGAATATTTTATTTTATTTTTTATCTTTCTCTCTTTTTCTTTTTCGTTGTTTAATATTTTTTTAAGAAAGTAGAGAAAAGTATGAAGATTTTTCGGGCTCCATATTTTTTTTCTTTCTTTTCGTCTTCTTGTTGGTTGTGAGTTGCGTTAGGCCAGGCGGAGATATAGGCCCTTTAGGAAATCTTTTCATATCGTTGGAAATTGTACGGTGCGTGCGCCGCGAACCTGTCTATGGTTCGTGCGTAATATTAGGTATAAATCCATATTTGGTGAAGGAGTGAGGGCGAGAGAGGGAGATGGAGGCAGGCGAGATGAGGGGAAAAGGAAATTTGAAATGGTAAAATGGATGATGATGAAATGTCGAGTTTTTCCCTTGGCAATTTCGAGAAATAGAAGATCCAGAAATGGAAGCAAATGTTTATACATGGCGAGATAGAGCGCGCGCGAAGGAGCGATGGAGAGAGTGAGGGAATTTTTCCAAATAAAATTGGCAGTCGCGCAATCTTCTTCCCAACTCTCTCTCCCTCTATCCATCTATTGATCCAGCTATCCATCCATCAATGCGCGAGGGGTTTTTTACGCACGCGCACTGTGTGCTCGCATTACGACTCTGGTCGTCTTCTTCTTCTCTAGCAGCCATTTAAAAAAAGAAATAATAATTGGATTTTTGAACTTTTCTTTTTCCTTCCTATCTCTCAATATTTTCACTTTTATGATTCGTCAAATTGCGTTTGGGAAAAGGAAGAAGAAAAAAACATTTTAAAAAAATTGAAATTATGGTTGTTTTTTTTTGCAGTTTAGAGTAAAATTTATAAACAGCTGTTTTTATATTAAAAAATGGGGGGGAAATGTTTCGATTACAATAATGGCAATATTGATTTATTTTATGTTTTTTTGCAATATTTAGGGTTGCTAGACGTCATGGGCATTATTCAAATTTATTTTTATTATTTTTTTCAAAAATTATTGATTTGAGTTGATTTTTTCTTAATGCTGTAGTGAGTTTGTTCGTTATTATGTTTAACTCCAATTTTTGGCTTTCAAAGTATACATTTTTATGTTTATTATCAATAGTTAAAAATTAAAATTGAATATTCTTAAAACTCGTCATAAGTTAGAATTTTTATTAAAAATACGTGCACAATTTTTTTCAAAATTTTTTTACTGAATAGGATATAATTCTAATAACGCCACAAGCATAATAAAATCAGGAAATTTTTTTTTTCTACTTTTGGATAATAATATTATTGTTAGTTAAAAATTTGTTAAAAACTATTTATTGTAGCCTATACCGTTTTCTATTATTGTAAAAAAAATATTTACCGGCAGTCTTTTTTGATGGCTTTATTGCTATTTTTGAATACAGTATACAATTTTATTTTTTTTTATAAATTTAACAAGGACCATCACTTAATTATAATGTTTACAATTCCTTTGGTGCACTTGGCATAATTTAAGATAAAAAAAAAAGTATAAATGTACGGCTCTGTTAAAAAGATTTCTATTTGTTAGAACGCGAGACGGATTCGGGCTTTGGTCTTTTTATTATTGTTCTATTTCGAAAATGAAGCCTTGAAAACTTTTCCGAAGAGAAACATTTCTCCCCGAGTATTTTTAATTATGTATCTTGAAGATGCCTAAGTTTTATTGTTTGTGTAAATTGCAGCATTTTAATTGTTTATTTAAAATGTACCGCTAGTGTTTATTCGCGAAAGGAAGTAAAAGGTCTTTTTTTCCCTCTTCTTCTTCTTCTTCGACCTTAATTTCTTCGCTCATCTTTTCTTCTCTTCTTTCTTTTCCACTCTCTTTCGCTCCTTCAGCTTTGTCGTTCTCTCGGAGCATCGTTCTGGCTGCGTTCCGACGACGATGGTCGCTGCGTCATATCGATCACTTTTTCTTTTTCTACTAAGTACTTAACTAAAAGAAAGAACAGTTTGGGATATATGTAAATGTTCACCGTCGTGTTAGCGCATCCATGACTGCACCGAAGGGTCGATATGTCGGTGGAAACGCCGCCGCCGCTCGCTCTCTCATCTCCACCCATCCATCTCTATCTGTGTAGGAGGGCGAAGGGGTGGTAGGATGGAGGGGTTAATAAGCCCGCACGCGCATAGGGGCGAGTGCGTGTGGGTGGAGAGGGGGGAGGGAAGGAAAGGCCACGCCTCTCCATTCGTGGGATTGGACCCTTTTTAATTAAATTGGGAAATGGCGGATGGAATTCCTACCAATAGCCTCATAGTTGAAAATTTCTTCTTGTCCATCTCTGTCGACCTTCGTCTCTCCCACCACCCCTCTCTCATTTTCTATTTTATATTCTCCCCCCCCCCTGTACATGTATATACCCCTCGCACGCACACGTAGCTAGCACGCGCACTCATCTATACACGACAGCAGCAGAAGGCATTGGAAAACGTCTTAGATGTTTCGGAGGTTTCTCTCAGGGGGAATAAAATGGAAGGCTGAATAGATGGATGTTAGGTTGGATGGATGGATCCGAGTGGGTTTGTGGGTGGATGGATGGATCCGAGTGGGTAGGGGAAAGAGAGTTTTCGAGATGCGGCGTGTGGGTGGTTGAACTTTGTCTACATCTCTGCCTGCTTACTAAATGCGTATATATAGATGTATATGTATATATATATTTTTTCATTACATTTGCATGAACATATTTTCGAGACACGTGCGTATATTCGCGTGCGATGGCGCGGCGTTGTTGGATGTAGATGCCGTCGGTTGCGGATGTTTTCGCATGACGTGCATACGAGTGACGTATAGGCGTGCGCTGAGGAGGAAGGTTGAGTTAGGCGCTGGCGTTTGGCGGAATAGAAAATAAATGTTTGAAAAGTTTGCGAAGGACCGTCTGAAATGGTTTCCGCCCGCCCTCTGCCGAGCTTTTATAAATGAGGCCCTGTCAAACTGGATTTATGTTTATTACTTTTCACGTGCAGTTGTCGGCTTCAATTTAATGAATTCCGACGAAAACGGCAATTTTTCAATTAGTATTTTGCTGGCATGTGCAGCCAGGGCTACAACTGCAAGCGCTGCCTGCCTGCATTTTCTTGAAAAGAAAATACGGCGTGCATGTGTGTATACCTATATAATATAAAAAAAAGATTAAATTACACGGGATTAAATGAGATTAATAATGGATAAGAAGGGGTCAGGAGAGTTGAGATGGGCTTTAGTTTCAGCGTTTCTTATGTCAAGTTGTTTTCCAAATAAATTATTCTTTTTTGAGAGGCGACGATTAATCAATTAAATGCGAGTGATTGGACTAGCGGGAGATTTCTCAATCTTGCATATATTCTTAGCGAGAGTTAAATGGTCACCACTCGTAAGAGTTAAGCGTCATTTTTGCACATTTTAGCATAATATTATTATTCTGTTTAAGAAAACTATTTTTGCAAAATAATTATTAAACTGCCATTCTACGAATCAGTAACTTTCATGAATTCATATCAATATGGTATTTACGATAATGATACGTGTAGTGGATGTTTACAGTAAGCTATTCGATCATCTGAGCTAATGAGTATAAAGGAGCATGCACGTGCACAACGGACGATGAATTTTGCGATTCGTTCCAGAAAAATAATGATAATGAATCCAAATGTTTTGTTTTAATTTATTATTAATATTGATATTAAAGCAACTATTTTAATGCTAATTTTGCAGTTTCCTTGCATTATCAATCCTGTTAATCCTTTCATCATTTCTCATTAAATGGCCGTTTAACCCGAGCTAAATCTTACTCTTTGAAAGATTTGAGCAGAATTTGCCATCGCTTCTACTCGTTTACTAGATCCAAAATGGATACCAACTCGATCCGAGAAAAAAAAATGAAAAATATTAAAATTAAATGGATTTCGAAATAGTTTTTGCATGTATGTAAAATGTTGTGTACATAATAGTCTTAATGGAATTTATGATAATTTTTTTTGACATTTTTCCTTAGATCGTTATTTTGAAATTTTTGTCCCTTGCGATTTTTATTGTTTTTTATAAAAATTGCTTTTTGTGATATTTATTGATTATACCAAATGGGGATATATTTTAACTAAAAAAAGTATGAATAATAATTTATTGAAGGTGCATAGGTAATGATTATGTAATGGAATTTTATCGATAACATCACTGATTTTCCAATATATTTCTGTGCTGTTTTTTGTTTACTCTGGAAATATTTTCGGACACTGGATTTTTGAAAATATTAATTTTTGAATGTGAAGTAAAAATTTAAGCGCAGCTTGATCGCGAGAATTTTGTGGGCAAGTTCGGCTCAGGTTTTTGTTTTTTTTGTTGAACTTATTTCACCGTTACTATTTTTTTTGTTTTTGTTTTGAACTTATTATTATTCTAGTTCCTGTTTGACATTTTCGACGAGCGTGCAGCGTATCGCGCAGGCGTAACAACGAATTTTGACATGCCACATATTAAAGTAAAGATCGATAAATTTAACTTTTTATTTCTTTATTTGCTTATTTTTATTTTATTATTTTTTTGGGGGGCGCAGGAATAATCAATTAGAGGAAATAAAAATATGAGCGACATATGGTTTCCTGGGCGGAACCATAGACCTAACGTCAGCTGCTGCACACTCGCTACTAATACCGGCTGAACAAGAAAAATTTCCAATTTTTTTTTTTTATATATAAATGTAAGGGTTTTTTTTAAAATATTTTCCTAAATATTTATTGCAACTTTATATTCAAAAATTTGTTTCGTTTATATTTTTTAATCAAAAAATGTGGAGTTCGAACACATGGCGCACATTCGACTACATATTTTTAAGTATTTTTTTTCATTCTTTTCTTCATACATTGGCAAATGTGTTTCATTGAAATGCTCCGCGTGCCACATTTTTTGGGATGACCAATCAGAGAGCATGTCGTAAACTTTGACTACTTCGATGGAGAAATATAACTCCCCAGCAGCCTGTAATAATAATCTGCGGAAGCAAAAATCAATAATGAAAGAAAAAAAATATGTTGTAGCGTTTGGAGCGCGTGCAGCCCATCCGATTGCCAGTCAATGGCTTCCCATATTTTTAAATTTTGATATCGAACACTTTTCTATTAAAACGAAAAAGAAGGGAGAGGGAAGGAAAAAAATATATACATGTATAGTATATATATTTTGAGTAATGTTATGTTTCTCTGGTGAATTCACGTTCGAAATTTCAATTTGACTTTGTATTTTTCTGACTCGCTCATCCACCTATCTTTCACTCTCCAAACACTTTGCCCTATCTTTCTCTCTCGCTCTCTTTTTCCTCCTAACGCTCGGCACCACTACGATCACTGCTGACGTCGTAAAATGCGTGAGAAAACATAACAAAAACTAATCATATAGACGCCATCCATATATACATGGTACAAGACTGTTCGAATTGAACGGGCGATGATGATAAGAACGCGAGCGGGGGTGGAGGGGGTAGAGGAGGGCTTCTCGCAATCACCGGTCGTCGTTTTTATAGACAACTTTTTCTTCTTCTTCTACGCCGCATTTTTATTTCACTTTCCAATTTGAAGTTTAAAGTATCAACTCGACGCTTTTCTCGCGTCTGCCACATTCGTTTGGTTGAATAACAAAAGCACTTTTCTTTTTTTTTTTTTTTGGTTGGCGTTTGTTTTTGTTTTGATGGAGAATATTGGTGGAATTCAATATTTGTTTGGAAATTGGATGGAATTTTGAAAATGTAATATGCATAGGTCAATATTTTTTTCTTCCGATGTATTAATATTGCTCGTGGGTTTATTGAATGTACTTGCTTGAGCGAATAAAAATGTTTCATAACGCACATATTTTTTTAATATACGGTACAGTTTTTATTACTGTATATGGATGGAATAAAATATGTAGAAATAGAAATATTTAAGTTTTGAGGTATTTTGCGATTTCAACATAAGCTTTTTTTTAAAAAAAAAAACAACAACAAACATTTAGGTTTAACGTATGATGTATATTTTTTGTTTTAAGGGATAAAAATTGTTAAAACTACAGTATAAGTTACTGTATTAAAAATAATATTTTCAATAAAAAATTTATTTAATCTCCACTAATAACTACTGTCAGTACCAGAATTTTCAAAAGATTGAAAAAAAATATTTTTTTTTTGATTTATTAATTACCGTATAACGAGTTTTGAACGCGATTTAAATATTAAATATTATTTTTATAAACTGCTTATATTTGTTATGTATATTTTTGGGACTTTTATGAAGTTGGGTGTTTCGCACTTTTTTTTTTCCATTTTTATGCTTGGCACGTTAGTCGTAATTTTTGTTAGTGCTATTTAATTTTGATATTTACAAGTTTTGCAAATTGCTCAAAATTTGAATGCCTGAATATTTTGATAGTTATAAACACTCATTTAAATGAAATACAAGTTAAGAAAAAAAGAAAAGAAAATGACAGACTTATTTAAAAAATGCATTTTTTAAAAATTTGCAAATTAGAATTCTTTTTTCTTTCCGCCTGTAGCGTAGTGTGAAATGGCTCTGTGGTTTCAAATGACGAGCAAACATTTTGACGGTTAATCTGTTGCGATGTCGCTGGTGAAAAATTGAACTTTTTTTGTTGGCTAAAAGAATAATAATTGTTTCCTAGGATATAAAAGTTAAAAGTAGACGACGAATGTTTATTTTCGCGCAACGCATTTGCAAAGTCGATGGAGAAAAAAAATCTCCACTCATTAGTTAAAACAGCGGCTAAAACTTTGCCGACGACAGTTCTACTCAGTGAAGGAAATATGAGTGGGAGATAGGAGATGGTTAGGGAAAGTGATCGATAGACGATTGACGAATAGCAATGAGTTTGTTGTCGGCTTATTTACCTAGTGCTAACTGCTTGACTTAGGGCTGTAGCTGATTTATGCTCTCACGTGTATTCGGTTAAAGTTAAGTGCGAAATCAAATTCGTTTAAGCAAAAGTTCTAATAACATGATCTAATTAGGAAAAACTGTATTAGTGGTAGTTAATTTTTATGCAAGTTTAATATTTTATTGAAACTTTTCTACATATTTTTTATTCCCGCAGGATTTCTAAATTGAAATTCTTCATTGAAAATTTTGTTGACATTTTAAAAAAGATTTACTACGGTACGCAAGATTATAATTTCTCCAATATGATTTAGTATAGCAAATTTTTCGAGTAAGATAAAAAAAAAATTCACCTGGTTTTGAAAAAGGTGTGCGAATGCGCAGACTAGCAAAGAATTTTTGAAATGCGTATGGCATTTTAGAAGCTGCGTAAAAAAATACTCCTAAATTCGTATTTATTTATTTTCTTTAAAAATCTTTTTTGGTAGCTGCAATATTAGCGCATCGTCTAACAAATTGAGATTATTATAAAACAATATTTAAATCAAATTACATTTTCTGGTGGCAAAGTTTCTCGCCTCGCATCGTATATATCTTAAAAGTTGCGTTGCAAAGCGAAATGATGTAAATAGCAGTTTTCCATAGGAAAGTAAACAAATACCGAAGATATTGTAGGTTGCCGTATCAGTAATTGCTTTTTTTACTTACAAAATGTGGGCTCAAAAATTGTAAATACCGGTACTATAATATTAATAATGTGAAGTACAAACATCAAAGCTTCATAAGTGTTCTAGAATCTTTTTGGAGCCTGTATTTACATGTGTGTTATTTTTGAAACTATACACGTATTGCTAAACGAGTATAAAATTTGTTTTGTTCGTTATTTAAACGTTTATTTACGGTAAGTTTTATCGTTAGTATCTTCGATTTATAGCATTTTCAATATTATATCAGAGACAAGAATATTTATTAAAATTTCAGGACTTTTAATAGTATATTCATCCCGCTCAAGGTACACACACACTCGCGCTCCCAGGCAGGGAAATTAATTAATTAGTTTTTTGAAGTTGATATTAATTTCATTAAAATTTTTGAAGTTTTTGTGTGTGGGTAAACTTAATTTTTGCGGTATGAATAATGCGAAATGACGCTGCGAGCGATTGTTTCTTCCGAAATAATTTAGTACACTAGCGTTTTCGGTAAATTTTCCAACATCCGAGTCGTCGTCGTTCGAAATAGCAGCTTGAACATTTTTACTATCGCAATTTATAATTTATTAAAATTAATAAGTGCAGTTAATTTTTCGGAAGGGCGAGGGGGGGGGGGGGAAGAGATAAATAAAGGTTGAAATCGGGCTGGCGAGGGCACCCTCTGTCAACCTATCTACTCCTACTTTTACCTATCGTATTTAGCTTTTGCAAGCGCATTTATAATGCATATTGTTTAATGGTTATAAAATTTGTGACTAGAGGGATATACAGTACCATCGGCTGCTTCTCCCTCCAAATTTCGTTTTTACTATTTCTTATTTATTTATTTTTTTTTCTCTCCCGTTCTTTCTTTTTCTTTACTTTCCCTTGCCCTATCTCTCTATCGTCGATGTTTGCCGCCACGAATTCTATTATTTGGAAGACGAGATTTTGTTGCTCGGAGTAGATTTACCGGTTGAGCTGGGAGCGGGAAGAAGAAAACGTTTCAAATTAATAAATTATTAATTTAGGTAAGCGAGGGGGGTGGTAATAGTAGTACTGTAGTGTAGTAGGCTGTAGGTGGGTTAGAAGAAGAGAGGGGGATAAAGGAAGAGGCTACAGATTAAAAACGAAGCTTCCTAAACTTTTCGGATTAAATCGAGAAAACATTTAGCGAGATTTTTAATTTATTTTATTTTATTTATTTAAAAATGATGCGGATGTTTTGGTGGCACGTGAAAGGGATGAAGTGCCGCGTAGGGCTTAATCCCCCTCCCCCCTACGTTTTCTATCCCCCCCTACCTCCTCTTTCCTTTTCGCTCCTTGATAAGCTGAGGATGAGATGAGACGTCTTCGAGCAGCTAATCAGTCTTTTTAATTAATGCACTGGCAAATATTTATTACTAATTGGATTGTGTCGCATACGGGACTCGCTCTCGTCGTTGCTTGCCGAAATTTGTCTCGGAATCTGAACATAGCAGCCCTTAAGAAAGAATGAGTGGAACTGGGGTGGGGGTAGGGGTAGGGGTTGGAGAGATGGTGGGTGGATGTACTTTTGTTGGGATATAATGTAGTGTAGGTTTGTTTACTGTTTCGTTGCCGTGTTTGCACTCGGCTTCTCTGAATTATGGCTGGAGGATACGAAACTTGACTTTTACGTTACAAAACGCGGAATTACGGTGGAAAATGAAGAAAATAAAGTCGTCTAAAATTACTCTTTTAGAATTTAATAAGGCACAAATTTTCTTTTTACCTTCCCCGTCTTCTTCTTCCGCTTTTACCTATTTCAAAGCTTTCTTCCGCCCACTTTGCTATTTCCTCCTACTCCACTTATTTCATCTTGTAGCAAACACGCATTTTCTTAATTAAATAGCTTTACACCGAATTCAACTTGTGTTTCTCTTTTAGTAATAATAATTCTCAATAGTCATTATGCAGATTTCTATTTTTACACCGGCTAATTATGCTTATTTTTATTTATTTGGGGTTT
>JAQGAY010000485.1:0-26495 GCA_034698085.1 Polydesmus angustus | reverse complement strand
GTTGGAGAGGTCATATTCTAAAAATTGTTTTTTTATCATTAAATCGGAGATGTCGTTGTATGTAAATATTAAAAAATGAATTAATTTTAATTAAAATTTGACTTCTTTATTCGTTTTTCAAAAACTCCGTAAATTTAAAAACACACTTTATTTGTTTTAAAAAAATGTAAATTCGGATAACTTTAGCTCTTACGATAGCGCCGTATTTTGATGGCTATTTTAATAGCCCATAACCCGTTTTCCATATCAAATGCAGAACAATATCGGCCGCGTATAAATAAGAATGAAAGATATTTCCGTGGTAATAAAAATCTTCTTTTCTTTCTATTTTTTTAGGAGTTTTGGCCACTTCTCTCGGTTGTGTGCTTCGGAAGATGAGCAAGGTGAGTGTAATTACGTCAATAATTTAATCTACACATGCAAATCCCTTCATAACAGTTAATATAAATAATTATTGTGAAATTAAGCGAAAAATTCATTGGTGATTGATTTAATTTTGTTGAATGTGCGTGTAGGTGGGTGCACCGGTGACATCATCAGACGAATCTCGGAGGACCACTCGAACCAAAGGGCCTCCCACTCCCGCCACACCAACTATAAACGGTAAGTCTCTTTCGTCTTTTACGCCTCATTTCATATGCGCTAACTCTATTTTATACAAAATTTATAGCGGACAGCGCGCAGCCAGATGGAGGAAGGTAAAAATATTCACCACATTTTACCTTAAAAAAATTCGCTTTCTTAAAACTCGGCTTAGCCTATATTTAATCAAAGCTTATTAAAATTGCCACTTGTGAAACCCATTTGAAACCAGTTCTAGCATAAAATTACACATTTTTATCCATCAAAATTTAATAAATGAAACAGCAATTAATGTAAAATTATAAACTACGAATATTATTTTCTCTTAAACAAAATTAAGACTTTACTTTTTAGTTTTTTATACGCACTTTGTAAGTCTTGAACATGTTTTCCTTTAAACCTTGGGGTGCTAAGTCATTATTAAATTGATGTCTGCTAACACAGCCAAAAGCCCAAACAAAATAGTATATTTTTTAAAAAGGCTATACTTTATTATTTTTTAGAGGTCTTAAATCACTATTAAAAAAACCCCAACAGACTTAATTTAAAATGTTTGCTCTTCAATGTTTATAGTGTACATGCTACGAATTTATTTGGTCCCACAACAGAGTACCGAGGGTCCGAGAAAGTTTTAAACAATTTCACTTTGTTATAAAAAATTAACCAATAAGTCTAAATACCGATAATAAAATTTTTTACGCCATTTTACAGAGAAACTCATAAAGTTTTTTTTTAGAATAATTTTTATTTTCTTAAATAAATAATTAATAATAAAAAAAATTGCGTTTTTTTCACTTTTCTATACCGGTATTGTTGTTTCTATAACCAATTGAAATGGCTTAAACTTATCGCGGACACCCGGTACCGGTATATAAAATAAATCTGCATATAAATTATTAATTTTATTTCGGATATTTACCATCTTTTAAAATAATTTTAAATGTGTTTAATTTAACTTTTAAAATTTAAAGCCATATTTACATATTAATATGGATATCTCGCGTTTAACATGGATTCATGGGGTTTCCAACACCTATACTATGCATTCTGATTAAATCTAAGTGAATTTAATGCGCGTTTGAATATGGGCCGTTGAATTGGTTGGTTGCCAAACAAGTCATGTAGTGTCACGTGATTATGTTGGCAATTCGTGCTCGAGTGCACGGAGACCGCATTAAATCTGAAAATGGAGTTTGAGAGAGCTTTTTTTTACCCGCCGTTGAAAATACGAAGCGAGTTAACACGAGTTAATGTTTGCAGAGCTAAGAGAACCGGAAGTGGCGGAGGACAAGGCGGTGGAAAGAACACTAAAGCGCCTACGTGTCCCACCGCTAATAAGAAACGGAAAGTGGAAGAAAAGCAGTCGAAATTAGGCTCGTCGACGACAGCGCCAACAACGGCCAACGAAAACAAATCCAATAAAAATGAAGACAATTGTCTTACGTCAGGTGGTCATCCCGCCACCAGGTCTTCGACTAGCAGTCGACGCATCACGACTAGCGCTAGTGGAAATAGCGGCGTGGGCGGAGCCAAAGCCGAAAGCAACGGTAAAAGCAAAAGCGGGGACGATAACAGCCAACCAATGGAATTAGACGAAGATAAAATCTGCATTCAGGAAGCGGAAGCTGCGCTGAGAAATTTGTCAGGCAATTTAAGCGAGGAAGTGTCTTTCCTCCAAGTGTCCACCGAAGTTGACGATAAGCCGCTACTATTTGACAACCTTTTCGAACGCCAAGACAGCGACAAAGTCGACACCAGCCAGTTAGTGACAAACTCCCTGCGTGACGTCATCACTCTAACGTCATCCTCGGGTTCCTCATCTCACTCTTCAACCTCATCCTCGGGTTCCTCATCTACGTCATCAGAGAACCAGGACTCGGTACACTCGCCCTCCCTGCTGTCTCCCGGCTCGGTCAGTGCTCATCACGTCACCAACAGCGCCACCGACGAACCCATGACGTCATCCTGCGATCAACTGCTAATTTCATCCTCATCCGAATGCGACACCCCATCGTCCAGTGACCCTCCCTCGTGGTTCTCTTCGCCGCCCCCTTCTTCGGCCGCAGCCACTTATTCCCCGTCCTCGGTGGGAGACAACGAGCAGGCGCCGTGCAGCGATAGTCCGGTGTCCTCGTCGTCCTCTTCTTCCTCCTCGGTCTCCTCCTCCGTTTCCGCAGACGAATCTCCCAACGAGCAACCGGATTGCGCCGTGGAACGGATGGAAGCGGAAGACGCTTTGTTCTATAACGTG
Source organism: Polydesmus angustus (assembly GCA_034698085.1). Taxonomy (NCBI): domain Eukaryota; kingdom Metazoa; phylum Arthropoda; class Diplopoda; order Polydesmida; family Polydesmidae; genus Polydesmus; species Polydesmus angustus. The sequence continues at coordinate 23,662 of JAQGAY010000485.1, read as the reverse complement.
GAACCACCTTCTCAGCCATCTCCTTCCGACTCCAACCAACACACGCCGCCGCAGCCGCCTTTACAGCATCAGGCGGAATCGGATGACGTGGAAAATCTTTTAAAAATCGAAGCGGAATGCGCTCATATTCAGTCCACGGCGAATTTAAGCGTGGACAAATTCGCCGCTTCTTCCACTCACCTTCCCCCAGAGCCCTCTCCCCCTCATTCTCCAATCCCCAACTCATGCGGTGAGCCAGAGACGGAAATGGCGGAGGCCACGGAACAATTATTATCCACCGCGGAGAAATGTGAGGTGGAGGAAGGAGTGGTCGTAGTGGGATTAGAAAAAATCGAGGAAGCGGAAATGAAGAAAGTGCAAGAGCAGGAAGACGACAATACTAAAGTAGAGAACTGGATCGGTTCAGTGGCGAGTGAGCAGCTGATGAGACAGATGTCACCCAGTCGAGACGAACACGTTTCCCGTAGCAGCTTCGATGACTTAGGCGATGGAGTGAGTGTGGAAGAAAGGTGCGCACTCACGCTCATGGAACTGAAAAACTCGACCTTGGGTCAAGTCCCTTCGTCCTCGTCGGTGGTCAACGCGAACAACCCTTTCCATACTCACTCGCATTCGCATAACCAATCGCAGGTCCAAGGGATGGATCGCTGCAGTCCCAAACACATGTACTACTCGATGGACGCCTTGCAACAGCGACCTCCTCTATCGCGCTCACCCGCAGATTCCGAAGACTATCGAATGCGCATGTCCGATGCCTCGTCACCGTCGCCGCTGCCTCAACATTCGCATTCCAGTCTCGCTTCGGGTTATAGAAGAATGAGTGACGTTGGATCCTCCAGAGGAAATCCATCTCCAACAGGTTATTATTTTTTTTTTGTTCATTCTCTTTATTTTAATTAAAACGGTCGAGACTGATAATTAAATTAAATTGCAGCCAATTAACACGAATTAAATTTTTAATTGAATTTCAGATAGCAAATGTCCCACCCCTGGATGCAATGGAACGGGTCACGTGACTGGTCTGTACTCGCATCACAGAAGGTAAACGTCACTTTCATTAACCTAATTCACTGTAATAAACTAATTCATTATTAAATTAGTTTATCTGGATGTCCGAGAAAAGATAAAGTTACGCCGGAAAGTAAGTAGAACCGAGATAAAAATTATATAAATTTTCCCTTACCTTTATTAACATCATTTATAAGTTTATTCTAAAATAATGCATGCTTGTATTCTAAAATTTATTGCTGCAATATTTTGCTAAAATAATTTATAAAACGCTACATTAACTTTTTAATTTATTAATATATCTTTTTTTGTTGATAGTTTTGGCAATGCACGAAACAATTTTAAAGTAAGTAAAATTACCTTAAATTTATTTCACTATTACATTTTAAGGATTGTACGTAATAATTCCCTGCCTTTCATATGAAGCGCAACTCGCTTACAAGAGGCTAAGCATTAAAACCTACTAAAAGCTATTAAAAAATTATATTTTTAAGTATTAAAACAATCCTTTTAGACAAAAAATATATTTTCAGTTCTTTTTCAATTAATAATTTAAAATAATAAAATATGAACTATTGAAAAAAAAAAACCTAAAAATATAATTTTTTAACGAAATTATTTCTTAACCTATTTAATCACCGCTTAGTCTGAATTAATAATAAAATTTAATATTATACCGCGTAGTAATTTCTTATAACTTAAATGAAATACTAAGTCTTAATGATGCAATTTTGAGTGTAAGCTTATCTTACATCACTTGTCGATAAAATTGTTGGGAATAAAAATAATATTATTGTTGTGATCGTAGGTGTCCGACTCCAGGTTGTACTGGAAGAGGGCATGTCAATAGCAACAGGAACTCTCATCGCAGGTACGTCAACCAAATGTTAATAAAAATATGTAATTTATTAAGAGCATTTTTGTTTTCAGTTTGTCAGGTTGTCCCATCGCCGCCATGGAGAAGCACGTGCAAAAAGAACATCGTCAGACTCACAAGAGTCCCCCACCCCCATCTTGTCGTAAGTGCAAAACCCCACATTCTCTATCGTTTCCCATTAAACTGAGCTGTCGATAGTATATTTAGAGACGAGTGCGTCGAGCGACCGGGTGTTGCGCCCCATGTGCTTCGTTAAACAGTTGGAGATCCCGGATTACAACTGCTCATCCTACGGGGTCTCCACTACCACGCCACGCACCAACCTTACTAAAGAACTTGAAAAATATAGCAAACCTCTCACTTTGGATTACGTCAACTATGAAGATAAATTCAATTATCCCAATAAAGCCCCCGGAACCAAAATTAAAATGGAGCCCGGAGTCGATCAACGTCAGCGATTACCATATAGGTATTACACAAATATTTTTTTTACATTTTTATATCTGTGAAATATGTAGTGCAAATGTCATCCTGTTAAGGTGGTGTTAGTAAGTAAAGCACATTGTACCAGCAGTTTTAACAAATTTTGCAAGTTCATATGTTTTGGATTTAAAAAAAAAGGAAAATAACTATTCTTTATCGAGTAAAAATTTCAAAATAAAGTAAAATTTCGTCTTTCAATTGGCATGTAATGTTCACTTGATCTTGAATATTCATCGCATGATTTAAGTTCACATACAGTATATAAAAAAATTTAAAACCACTAAATGAATTTAGAATACTGTACATGTACACCTAATTCTGTTTTTACACGAGGAATACGTTCCTGAAAAGTACGTGTAAAAAACATTCGTGTAAAAAATGTAATGGAGGAATTCTGTGACATTATATAAGGGCAACCGAAAAATACATACAGTATTATGAAAATTATCATTAATACATAAATAAAAGTGTGAAAAATTTGTAAAATAAACAAAAAATATTTTTGAAATTGGTTAAAAACTCGTGTTATTTCAAATTTTTTCGCATAAAAAGAGAATAGAATTTTATTTTTAAACCGTGTTATTTCAAATTCGTGTAAAAACAGAATTAGGTGTATTAATATACAAGTGTACAGTAAACTATCGGAAACTAACAACAAACATTTAGCATAAAGCTCGAACGTAACCTTGAACCATGTTTACATTGTAAATAAAATTATCCAAAATGTAAATGTCAATGATTGCGATATCTTTAGAAAGTTTAATTAACTGTAATTTTAAATACTGTATAGAACTTTAATTCTGCAAAATCACCATCGGTATATAAAAAGCACTTTAATACGAGTATTTTGATTGTCGCTCAGTTACATAGTTTTACTTAATCCTGTGTTTCTTTAAATTAAATTTTAAAAAACTCATTACTGTAATTATTTATCTTAGTATAGAAAAATGTCTATTTTGTTTGAGAAAATTTAATCTCGTTTAAATAAAGTCTCCTTTATGGCGACCGGAAACATTTTCCTACTAAATTAACTTATTAAATGGCTTAAATTAGATTAAGAAATCCAACGGCGACGAAATGTTACTACTAAAATTGCCGGTAAAACACCGCTGATATACATAATAAAGAAATTTTATTTCTTTTTGAAACATTTTACAACGGCATTAGCATTAGTTAATGATCACCAATGTTAAATTACCAGCGCCGCCTAACAGGAAGAAATTTACACTACAATTTTGCTCATCTGAATGGACTTTTAACGTGAATTCGATAGCCATTCTGTGGGTTTAAATTTATCTCAATAATTTTTCTTCACTTTTGCTCATAAAGTGACATTGATTTTAGAATGCACCAATATCGAGGAGACGAGAATGAATTAAAACCAGAAGGACTATCCCACAACGCTATCGATTTGCGCACCGGTCTCATCATGACAACCGGAATGCATCACAACCAGCAGCAGCAGCAGCATCGCATGGGAATGAACGACGAATGCGGAAGCGACGATGGTCGAGAATCTTCGGGACGTAGTTGCATGGAAGACGGTTGCTCTCCGGACTCCATTTCCAGGCTGCACTCTCCAGCTTATGACGTCGACATCAAGCCTAACATCCTCAATCTCAGGTTCAATCGAGATCAAAAATTCCTCAAAAACATAAGACAAAAATATATTAAAATTTTAAAAGTTATTTTTAGTTCCATGAGTTCCGACCATTCTTCACTGTCCAATCACTCACACCGCATGTCCAACTCTCGAATAACATCCGGTTATCACGACTTGGGAGACGAGGAAGAAGATGACGAGGAAGGAGAAGACGATGATGACGACGACGACGACGAGCAGACGGAACCGGTGGATTTCAGCACCAACACCCACCTTCATCCGATGGTGAAAACGGAACAACTCAGTTGTCATAGTTATTCTACTTCCACGTCTTCCGGTCCATCTTCCTACGCCGGAAGTCCACCGCCTCCTGCAATGTCACCCATGTCCACACACAGCGGTCATTCTCTTCTCATCGATGAGCGTTCGGACATTTCGGGTGGATACATGTCTCAGCACACGCCTCGAGGTCGGGACGGTAAGGAGCTCATCCAGTGCCCCACACCCGGATGTGACGGAATGGGACACGTGTCGGGCAACTACGCCACTCATCGAAGGTATGCAATCGCGAGTAGGAAAATAGGAATTTGCGCCGCTTTAAATTTATAAAAAATTATAATACTTAAGAATATGAAAAAAAAAAAAAACCGTTTACTAACAAACTCTACCGGTATGACTCAATCAATTAACAGCTTAATTAAACAAACAAATAAAATTAATTTGGCTAATAAACTTTGCCCTTACTTAAAAATGCATTTTTTAAAATTCTAACAAAGTTCAAAAAAGTGTATTATAATAATGAATTTAAATTACCAAGCCGAAATTTTTTTTTAAAACTTCCTAAATATTACAATTTTCGTAAATTTTCATCACGGCGTAAGTTCCCTAATTTTCTTTAATTTACTTAAAGATTTACTCATGAAAACCGTTTCCCCAGCTTATCAGGCTGCCCTCACGCCGATCGATCGCAAATTCAAGCTCAACAACAGGAACTCAAGTAAACAAAATTCCGCATCCCCTCATTCCGCATCACGCGTCATATTACTTTAATTTTTGCAATGTCGCTCAGGTGTCCAACGATCGGCTGCGACGGTTCGGGCCACGTGACCGGAAACTACTCTTCTCACCGCAGTCTGTCCGGATGTCCCAGAGCCAACCGAGCCAAAGTGAAACCGAAAGACCCGCAAAATGAACCTGAACCGTTACGGTAAGTTTGAATTATCCACTTACTCATTACTTCATCTCTTTCATCATAATGACATTAAATTCTTCACTGTGTGCTTTTGCTCCTTCTCCTCGCCCCCCTTCCATCTCCTCTCTTCATCCTATTAATCCAACTCCGACCATTCTTTCCGTACGCGTTTGTTAGCTGTCCCGTCCCTGGCTGCGACGGCTCAGGTCACATCACCGGAAGATTCCAAACTCATCGCAGGTATCACACTCTCATCTCATCAACATTCATTTATCATTTACGATTTTTATTTTTAAACTCGGTTTGCTAGCTCTCTCCCCTTCCTACTTTGTTTTTATGATTTGAGCTTTTTTTTTATTTGTTTGCGAGTATACTCTATTATTTGTTTGTTATTTCTAACAATTATTTATTCCAAAATTAAGTTTATTGCGAACGGCGCTTAATATTACTCTATGCACTTTTGACTTGCAGTGCTTCCGGCTGTCCGTTGGCTTGTCGAAATCGTCTTCGCGAAGACACCGGCGCGCTGAGTATCTGCGACGTCAGCAACAGCAGTCGAAACGCCGCCAAAGTGGAAGGCCTCAGGTAATAAACGCATCAACATTAATTTAATAGCAAATTCGATAATTGTGAGACGGTTAATAAAACTTAGATGTAATGATAGCTGTCCTACGTTGGGCTGCGATGGATCTGGTCACGCGAACGGCAGTTTTCTTACTCACCGAAGTCTTTCTGGTTGTCCCAGGGCCACCCACGCCATTAAAAAAGCCAAACTCAACGATGAGCTGAGTGGAAACCATCATCAACATATGATCAGAGCACAATCAAGTAAGTTTAAGCACATTTTACGACTCATTCACTTTTTTTAAATAAGAACTATGCAGTAGCTGCATTCAGAAACAAATTAAAAGTCATATTTAAGACCAAAGTTAAAAGTATTATTGCAAGGTCAATTCAAAATATTTTTTGGGCTTCTATCTTTTAAGTGAACATAGTCCAAGAAGTTTAAATTTTGAATTATCCTTGCAATAACACTTTTACCTTTGGTCTTAATTTCTTAAATATGACTTTTAATTTGTTTCGGAATGCAGCTACTGTAACTCAAAATTTTAAAAATACTTTTGGCGTTAAATACGAATTAACCAATGTTTAGTAGATCTTGAAAACGACGAGGATATCCAAGCCCTAGAAATGGAAATAGCCGAACTCACGAATGATAATGCGGTGATGGAAAGTGACGTAAGCAAATTGTCTCACGATATCACTTCCATGGAAACACAACTCAGAGAAGTCGAAAAGGTATTTACTTAAAATGTCTCGGTATTTTAATAACACGCTATAATGACGTAAGTTATAACGCACGTATTTTCCGAAATGCATTTACGCTTTTCATTATTTAAATTATTAAATTAAACTCAATTGCAAACCCATTCATTTGTTACAAACTACGGTACACCTAATACTGTTTTTACACGGATTTTTTTTTTACACGAATTTGAAATAACACGGTTTCAAAATAAAATTTCATTCTCTTTTTACGCGAGTAATTTTATAAATAACACAGTTTTTACCCAATTTCAAAATTATTTTTTGTTTATTCTGGGAATTTTTCAAATTTTTCATGCTTTTATTTATGTATTAATTATATATTTGATAATACTGTATGTATTTTTCGGGAGCCCTTATATAATTTCATAGAATTCCCCCCATTACTTTTTTTACACGTATTTTTCAGGAACGTATCTCCCGTGTAAACACAGTACTGTATTAGGTGTATTTATAATGTTTAAATTGGATATCAACTCCAAAAACAAAAAATTAAATTGAAATAGTCAGAATTAATAATTTGGTTTGACCTAAGCAGCAGATTAGGCAGCAGGTCTCGCAGAGCCGAATTTTTGCTTGCATCGCCGTCAACTTTGTAAATAAACTACCTCAACTGTTGATTTAAACGATTATTGCACGCCTTTAACAATATCTTAAAACTAATTTGGTACAGTTTAGCAGTCTGGATGTCAACTGAACTTACAAAATAATAAATGCAATCTATATGTTCAACTTTATATTAAAAAAAATATATTAAATTTGAAGCGCTGTAAACTTCCTAAGCATTTTATCTTAAAATTAACAATATTAAAGTTACGAGAACATGAAAATATTTCTTTGTCATCCAGTAATCTAATTTTATTCAAGCTTAGTTTAATAATAATTTCAGTATTCTAATCCATGTTTTTGGACATGGAAAAAAAAAGGTTAAAGTTTTAATCTTGTTTAAGAATTTCGAAAAAGATTTCACTGAATTTCGTTTGAAAAAATTTGTCAAATATAATTCAACTGTCTCAAAATTTCACCCCATAACGAACCACTTTGATTAATTATTTTAAAAAATTTTGTAACGAGAATATTTTGTTTTTCTCCCAGGAAAAGCAAAAGAACGCCGGTCTTCATGAATACTACGAGTCTCTTCGTAACAACGTCATTTCCCTATTGGAAAACGTGCGTCTGCCCAATTGCGAAGAAAAACTTGCCGTGGAAAATTTTGACAGTTACATCGCCAAACTTCAAACGTTTTGCGTGACCAGTTATCACGAAGACAATAAAGTTCTGAAAGATAGTGTGCGATCGGCTTTGCAAGACTTCGTCATCCCCATATGACAAAACATATACTGTACATCTCTCATCTAGTCTTTAGAGTTTGCGGATTGACGACTAGTCAAATTTATTAATCATCCACCGTTTGATTGGATCACCGATCGTCCGCGCGTCCTCAAATTCGTTTTAATCCCACACCGACAAAATAAACCCAGCAAAAATTGAATCGATCAATAAATTTGAAAGAAAGAAAAAAAAATATTTTATTTGGTTCGATTTCGGTGCTTCTCCATCGGTTACGCATCTCTTCTCTCCCAATCTCTCTATTTAATAAACAATTCGCCCTTAATAATTACCGAGAAAGAAAAAAATTCGTAGTGATGGATTCGGTAACTGACGACGAACGCGTCGAAACAACCGAGGTTCACCTTTTAGAAACATTTGGTTCTCAAAACTACTTAACCGCATCGATCGGAAATTCCGGTTCCCTGGCACTCCCAATACGAAATATTGTAGAATAAATATGGCGAGAGACTGTGATATTTCAAATCACCCCCCTCCCTTCCCCCACATCTCAAAAATATGGGAAAAAAATTTTAATTCATTTACGATTTGATTATAGTCTTTTCTATTATTTATTTTTAATACGTAGCCCAGATTACAAAATACGAAAGTAGACGTCCACGTGTTTGCACACAGTCCTAATATGGGTTTCAAACCTCATTTGGTTAGGTTTTATACTTTTATTTAAATTATTATTATTACTGTACGTGTATTATGAAGTTAAAAATGACCCAGGAACAATTTTGGAGGGAGGGAAAAAAAACCATTCCACACTGTGAAAATGTTGTGTATAATTCCGTAAAAATCGAACAAATAGACAACGTTACGTATCAAAAAGTTAAATTGCGAGTGACGATACAAATTGTACCTATTTATTTCAATGAATGAATCTAGTCAATTGGCACACACACAAATGTATGCTAATGAGAAGAAATCTTGATCTCGTATATTTTATAACTTTAACTTCAAAGTTGCCATTTTTTTTATTATTATTTTAATCCTTTATTGGGAAAAATTGTCATTTATTTAATTAATTTATTAATAGTATTTATATTATATAAAAAAAACAAAAACCGGTACTAACTTATGTTAACTTATTTGAGATCGAAAATAATTGTAAAAAAATAATAATTCATTCGATTGGATTGTGTCCTATGACGTTATTATAATAATAAAAATGTATTATGAATACCTTGTATAATCAAAGACTTTGTTCGACATATTCGTCATTTTCTCAATTATTAACAACTATAAGTATCTCTATATTCTTATTTAAAACTTTATAATTATTATGAATCAATAATAATTGCTCTGTTAGTACCTTATTCAAATGCAGTAGCAGGCTCACGACGGTAAACGTCTCCTTGAATTGTAATCCTCGCCGGTACAAGGCCGGTAGAAGGACCGGTGCAGCATCCAGCCCAGCCGAGATCCCTCCCGAGCACATCGCGAACACATTCAACAACACCTGCCGACAGATACGCGTCATTCTTCGTCTGCACAACTTATTATTTTGTAAGCCTGCTTATTATGAAATTAAATCCTAGATTAAACTCGTCGTCATCTCATGATGAAGAGCTAACTGAAAAACTTTTCTCAATAATAAATGGGAGCCTCACCGAATGTTACCCTACTTAAGATTAGATTTAAACAAGGTAATTCACGAGAAACCGATCACGCTTTTCGTCTTGTACGACGTGACCTGCAGGTAGACCGATTCTCGTAAAATGCTCATAATCATTTAATTATTATTATACCTATCTTTGATTATACTGCGCATTCTCTGAGCTTAGCGTCGATTAATGTAATTCAAGGCCATCATTCTGCTAATTCAAAACAATACATTTGAATAATTCACTGATCTTTACCCGTATTATTTTCCATGGTGCACTAGAACATCGGATGATGGCGATTTGGCGAAACTCCCGCGCTTTTAGCAGATCCAACTACAAAACGACGACGTCATAGCGTGGGTGCAATTCAAAAAGCATGCTACGTACACAGGATCCCAACAGTATCGCCTCGGCGTTTCCCAATTTCGGGTACGCGTGGTTTAAAAGGGTCGAGTAAAAGGGGTACGCAAAAAAAAAATGGTTGGGAATCGCTGAATAATTATCATTGTGGTTATTTTTTTTAACTTAACAAGTTAAACAACCATAATTATTATTATTGAAATGCTACAGTTTCAGTACAGTATATAGTTTATTTAAATAAAAATAACGGTAATTGTCTTCATTCCGTATTTTAAAATTAATGAAAGAAAACGCCATTCAACAGTAGCCTTATGAAGCAACTTCGAGCGAATTATCACTTTGCTATTAACATCGTTACGACTTACAAGTTACAATGATTATGTTTAAACAAATTGAAACGCTCAAATAAAGTTAAACTTAAAATAATCCGTTCAAACTTAACTCTTCAATTTCTTCCTCGTTCTGTATCTGAGTCCGCAAATATAACTGTTCACACACATTCCAAGTTTACCACGTTTTACATCTGGAAATCTTTCTAACACCGCATCTAAAATTGAATTCCCAAAATTAGTAAAATACTTAATGACAATACAATTATACAACAAAACAAAAAAGCATGTACTATATATAGCTTCCAATCGAACAGGATCTAGCTTTTCTCTTGATGCATGAGATTGTGGTACCCCCACCTCAAAATAAACCACAATTAATGTCAATGAATCACAGGTTGAGCATGCTTAGTCTAGACTCTAAAATATTCTTCAATCATGAACACAATCAGTACATAAAAATATAATTTATGAAAAATAATTCTTTAATAATTATGTCAATTTATAAACATTAAACGAGGTCTTTAAAACTGTAATTTACCGGCGTTTTGCTCTTTCCTCCACGTAAATTGCTTCGGACTAGAACTGATTTAGGAAAAACAGCTTGCACCAGAGCTCGAACGTAAGAATTTGAATTACAGCGTTGTTGCGAATTATAAAATGCCGTTCGAGAAACAAACACACCACTTCCAGGAAAGATTTCCACCTATAAAATTTTGAATTATGTTGTTACTTAATTTTTCCACTAACTAATCAATTAGAATTATTAGTTGACCTGTTCTCCATTAGGTATTGAAGGAACAGATTGTTTGACGTATGTAGCGCAGAAATCATCCCATTCTTGCAACGAGTGTGCCGACATCTGATCAGGAGCTCTCATTGGAACATCACACCCAGGTTGAGTGTGAACGTGATTTGAGTGTGGGTAGCCACGTGAATAATCACCAACTTGTTCATTAACATAATTATTCCTCTCCAAAGCCGATAATAATCGGGGTATCCCTTGATAACAAATAATTAATAGTAAATTAACAGGCAGTTGAAGAGACGGTACGTTAATATGACAATACTCGTAAATAACATGTGTTTAAGTTCGGTATTTTCACGAGTTAGGCGATCAATTTTCCTTTGCAGCTTCTTAAAAAAAAGAAAATAATTAACAGCACAAGTAGTAGCCTACGGATGAAACATTCAACAAAATACTAACTTGACAGTCCATTTTCTATATAATACGGCATTAGGAGCACTCAAATATTTGAGTTTTTTGTTAACGTTGCTTTTAAATTATAAACAAAAATAATAAACGCAAATGAGATTGTTTACTTACTTATTAAGATTATTTTTTGTTTTTAATCATGCCTTCGGTGATCTAGCTTGGTTCTGCTCAGCATCTTGTTGTGATTTACATGCTCCCATGATTTACAGTAGCCTATAGATTTATTTCCAGGATTTACTAAAAGATTTTCATGATTTTTCCTGTGGTTACGGTAGTTACGCAACCCTATTCCGGAACCGCAAGAGTTGCGACTATTTTTTGTGAGATATCCTAGTCCTGTCCATTTTCGCCTAAGCTAAAATAAACATAACTTTTGACATTTTAACGTACTACATGCATAACCTTTCCTTCCTTGCGGTTTAATTTATTAAAATTTGGCTGTCAGTCTCAGAGCCTATAGTCTCAACGAATTTATGATAAATAATAATTTGGTGTTGCTACTCAACTGTCGATGGTTTTAAATGAGATTAAAATTTATTTAATTCTATCAATTGCATAGAAGTGGTCAGATCAAAAAATTCGTTCATTTTAAAATTTTCGAGCTACAGTAGCCTATATTCAGATTGATAAAATTGTGTGAACATGTAACGTTGGTTATTCAGTGTCTTGACCAATATCTAAATTGGCAACTATTTTATCCCGGCGCACCATATTATAATAATGATCCCTCCATAAATTTAAACATTTTCAACGAATTTCCTTACTCTGCCGATTCAATTTCCTCATAAAAATTATTTTTCTTTGTGAAAATTAAAAATCGCCGAACATATAAAACTACATTGTCAACTTCTTTAGTTGAATGAAAAACCTAACATTTTTGCTTACAAAAGAGCGAATTATATCTTTAAAATACGCATAATCTGCATGTGAAAAGCCATTGTGCACTGGGCTAAGCTCTGTACAAAACTTTTTGCATGTTTATTTCTTCAATAATGTGATCAATTTCAAATTGAAAAGGTCATTTGACGTCATAGACTTATTCAAATCGATATCAAAAATGGAAAACCTGAATAATAGAAATCAATTATCTTTTATTGGTCAGAAACAAATTCCGGTATAAATTAAAATGTTATCAACAACTCCTCAATTGTTCTTGTTTTGTTTTAAAAATACTGTACGGTAGGTAATTTTTCTCCATTCGCGAATTAAAAGGGCCGTTTAACAATTATTTTTTTTTGGAGGGGGGGGGGGAGAGATTTATTTATTTTTTAGTATAATTTTAATAAGAGGAGGGGGGTCCTTCAATGTTTGAAAAGACGGAGGGAGAGGTTTAAAATTCCAAAATTGATGACATACATGTAACTACTATAGGGTATCTCGGAATTGACGCAAGAAGTAATTTTGATAAAAACCACGCTTTTTAATTAAAAATGAAAAAAAAAATTTATTAGTCATAACGTATGCAGTTTAAGGTTATTAAAAATGGAACGCTACACAAAATTTTTATTGTTGAGCAATATTTTAGCACCGCTTTGGTGTTCAGAATGGCCCATATCATGCGACTTATCGTCGTCGGACGGTTTTTCATTTGCTTTTTTTTAATCTAAGGTTCATGCAAACAAGTCCACTACCGCTTAAAATGCTATTCCATACACAACCATAAACTGTATACATTATGAACCAAAAAAAACTTACAATTTTTAACTAAAAACCTGTGTTTTCTATCAAAATTACGTCTTCTTGCGACAATTCTGGAACATAATTGTTCAAGTTGATAATCTATAATTCTGAAATTTTACTATAGTTGTGGTGCAAGTTCGTCTACCAGCCCTTCTGATGAAATGGACCCTATAAATTAATAATGAAGAAAAAATTATTTTATTTTTGAAATAGATTACACTTTTGAATCACTTAGCTTTGACCGCGATAAAATCACTTTGATCCTATGAAATATCATTCTTTCGTAGGACATTCCTCAAACACCTTCATCTTACAGCCATTATTAAAATCCACATTGCAATCGATATCGTATCAAAAATGTGACCAAAGCCAAAATTTGTTTCACAAATTTAAGAAAATATATTTTAAATAATCCAGACACAGAATTGATTCCATTAATGATAAAAATATAAGTGGCGCCATAAAACGTTTCAAAAATGATTAACTCAAAAACGGTAGCAAAATTAAAATACAATAGACCATTAGGTAGAACACAATTCAAAGCTCATGTATATAATATTTATCTATAGAAATTATAAAATAAAATTAGGGGAGAAAAAAACATTCCATCCGCAATTTAATTCAAAATTTGTAATTTGAAAGCAATAATTATAATTTGTCTTAATTTAAATATATAAAAAAAACTTTGTGGTATATAATCATATAATATATAATTTTATATTCGGTTAAAACCTGACTTGAAAATTCATGAGACAAACATGTAGCAGCAACCTAAAGACTAATCACACGTACAACTTTAATTAACATTTGACTAAAAAGATGGAAATTCTTTTCTATTTTCATAAATATTCGTTAAAAAATAAATATTTCGCTTTTTAATTAACACTGGAAACGTTTTCAAATTTTTTAAGATCAAATAATGCTTTCCCATGTTTTATATTCATCTAATCATGTTTTGCTTTTTTTTAAAAGAATGATTGTTAAAACAAAAATAATTTATAATGAAGTTTTGAGCTTCAGACGCTCGTCTTAATTCGCAAATTTCACAATGAGCTTAACGGGCTCGATCAAAAAACTTTTATTTTTTTAAGAAAAATAAAAATTGAACGTGTGATAATCAGTCTAAATAAGCAAAAAAAAAATAAATGGCGCCACATTTAAAAGTCAAATATGACATTGAATACGGTACTTTAGAGAAGAAAAAAAATACTTGGTGAATATAAAATTCAAATTTTGTTTCAATTTCAGATAAAATTAAACTAGTAAAATTTCGTTTAAAGTTCAAACTTGACTTTTAAATAACCATCAAATTATTCAGAAATAGCTTAGAATGACATACAACACTGTTAAGTAGCAAAAAGTTAACAAAGAGCATAAATCAGCCTGTCAGTATGAAAAAACTTAAATCGAACGAGGTTTTGTTTTCTAAACCTTATTTTTCCACATTAGCGAGTGATTTGTGTGTGATTTTAATTGTATACCCGGTATTTAAATAAAATTCTTCGCACATTAAGCAACGATATTGTTTAATCGACTGATTGCAAAAGTGCATGATTTTGAAAAGCGTCTGCGCAACATAATTCACTTAAATTTATAATAATAATTATAAATGAAACAGTAGGCGGATATTGATTTTTGCACCCACGTCATTTGGCGCTACAATAAATCAACGAAAAAATGTATTTCAGTATTTAAGGTTTGTTATTAGAATTGAAGACGTGATGGAGAATTCTACGAGCTTCAGTTATAATCAGATCTACATTTCCAAAATAATTGGGGACAAAAAATTTAATCTCGTAAATAATTATAAAAAACAAACTGAAGCTGATAAAATTTCCTTAAGATTATTATTTTTACATGAAAGCGGACTATGGTTATTTATCAAATAAAAAACCAAAAAAAAAAAAACCAGTTCACCTAAATAAAAACATTGCTAAAAGAATAATCTTTAAAAAATAGCGTCAGATCACTAATTTAAAATCTCAATCACATAATATACAACGAGAAGTTAGAATGAGAAGTTGAAATTTCTTCCTTCGTTTTTCGATGACCTTTGTTAACATGTCGAACTCAAAGATAAGAGACGGTAAAGCGGTGATATTTTCAAATTTGAAACGGTACCGGGTTCACTAGAAAGACAATTAATCTCGTGGCACAAACGCTTTACAATTTTTCATTATTTTTTTTTTATATCGTTATGAAAATGTTTGTCTAACCCCTTGCAAAAGAAAAAAAAAATCTCCAGTCTGTTGAAAATTATTTCCTCGTTAGATTCGGTTATGGTTCGTGTTACGATTCCAAAAACTAATGTTGACCAGATTTACAAGTGGTGCTACCTACACATAAACCAATGCGACACCTAGAAAAAAAACGCACATTGGTGAATTTTGATGAGCACGACGAGATTGTTTATTTTTTTCTTTCAAGTCCAAGCATTCTTTCTGCCGCTTGAATGAAAATTAAAAATACTTTCTTCAACAACGAGATACACGTCTCCCCTAAAGTTTTTTAATTTTCATAATCCAAAAAAAAAATCTTTCCGTCTATTTCAGAGCGATGTCCTTTTTTGATAGAAACTTCGGGCACTGCGAACAAATATAATTATTTTATAAGTCAGCCAAGCTGATACATATTGAATGCACCATTAAGAGTAAACAATGCACCGTTCTCAGTTATTTCAAATAATCATAACAAATTTCTCTACACATCGCGCTGATTAAGAAATTTCTGTTTTCCTATTTCTACATTATCTCGCAACACTTGCATTTAGGCTTCTTCTTGATAACCACGTGTTCCACTTGTGAGGCGTCTTGAGGAGGTGCAGCAACTCCTCTTTGAATTTCCACCGGTTGTTCCGGATCGGTCGAGAAATCGCCTTTGGGGGCGGCATTACCGTTAGATCCGGGTTTGTGCTGTTGAAGCTCCACTACCGTAGATTTCCTTTCCGGACTCACATGGACATCGTTGACCATGACGGGAGAGATCTTCCCGTCATAGTCAGAACCAGGTAGAATGCCGTCCAACTCGTGTTCGGGCAACTCTGGTGTAGGCGTGAGTGTAATTGGCCTTCCTTCGCGGATCATCTCCACGATCTGATCAGCTTCACGACTGAGGTCGCCATCCGGTCGGAAAGGGTTATCCTTCCCGCTGTCCGTGCTATAAATAAAAGCACTCATAATCAGCACAATGTAATATACATAATATTATACCGTTAATATATTTGAAGGGAAGGGAGAAATGAAGTTAATCTTATGGGTGAAATCTGCGCTGTTGCTGCTTTATTCTCACAAAGGCATAATGAAACAGTTACTATTCAAATACTAATCACTATAATCAAATAAATCGGACTAGATCTGTTTACTCGGCGAATAAATTACAATTATAAAAAAAAATCTTATTCATAAAAAAAAATCCTAATTCGTTTTTGTTAACGCCTATTGTCCTGGCATTTCTAAAAAAAAAATGGCGTGGCTCTAATATACCGCATTCTCCTGCCGTTTAACAAACACGAAAACCGTCGACTGACCTCAATTAACAATTTGGTAGCTGCCCAATGCAACACACACAACGTCGCGTCTTCTTTAATTTGTTTTCATAACACACTCAAATAATTGCATGACAAACAGCAGTTATGATAAAAAAACGACAACCACGTAAATAGGGTTGGGATATGAATAAACCCTAACGGAACCAGAACCGTTGGATAAGAAGGTCAAGCCAACATGTTTTAATGGCCCGGGGCCAAACACAAACTCCTTCTCTTTATACACCGAATTCCAATCCTCCTATCTATGCCAATAATCGATTTCAAAAAAGAAAGTCATTAAAGTTTGATACGAGCATTTCGCCCCCTTAATAAAAAATAAACAACATGAGAACTTAACCCTCTTCATATTGAGGAGGCGATATCATTCGCCGCAGTGTTCTACATTTCCAGTTGTATAATGATATAATTTTTTCCTATAAAAATAAAAAAACGGGGTTAATTGACGAGTGAGTGTGATTACCGAGATGCGTCACCAGGCGTGGTGAGCACGTAGTACAACACACCACCGTGTCCCAGCGGCATCGCAACGGTATTTTTCGGCCTCGTCGTCTTCGTCACGACGAAAAAACAGCTGTCATCATTACACACTGCGTCGTAATGTCGTCGAATTTAACAGCAATGAAATTTGCAGCATCTCCAAAAATGTCATCACTCAACATTTAGATTGGATTTCGATACATTCGTCCATCAATCTCCTGCTCAATCCTACCAAATATCACTCGAAATAATGAGGTCAGAAGCAATTAATCACGAAATAAATAAAAGCAGCCGTCTCCACTTTGAATACTCGACGATGTTGTTGGGGCACCAACTGTCTCTGGCGCCGATTTTGCTGGAAAGAAGAGCGAAATTTCGAGAGCGAGCGAAGTGCGAGCGATGGAAGAAACCATTTCTGGTTTAGAACTCCGAATCCGAGCTCCCGCTCACAAATTGCACCGACTAACCTAAAACGACTCGAATTTACATACATACACTTCGTTATCGATTTTCCATCGCCAATATGGGCTACTCGTCTAGAAAAAAAAATGCAGGAAAGAGAATGAAGAAAAAGCACGGTAAAGCCACGCCTTCTACTGTTTCTAAAGCTAAACTAATATTATTCCAACGCAATAGGCGCGTCTCACGAGTGCCCTTTAAAATTCTCCTTTCCTACACATTTCAACAAGTTGCAATAACTTCTTTTCTAAAATAAAAGCTAAATAAATCACAAGATTTAAAACAACGGGGTCTGACTTCTAATAAAAATTACACAACTTTGATTTTGCATTATAAAATTTTTTTTAAAAAAACATTTGTCTAACGGTGAATAAATTAATTTATCCTTCAACAATCAACAAAATAAAAAAAACCACCTAGGTGACAATTATTTTTGTCTTAATTTCGCTCGCCAATGCTTTCGGTGAATGATAGGCGTGGTTACATTTGGCGCCATAATTCACGCGTCTACGAGCTTTGAATAGAAAACGGTGATTTAAAAAATGATTTGCATGAAAAGCGGAAAATATTAATTAATTTGATTAAAAAAAAGGAGGGTAGGAAAGAAACAAAAAAGATTTAATAAAAATATGTACCTAAGCTGTCTGATGTAACCGGGATTTTTCTCGTGGTTGGGCGACGACGTACTCATGGCTGGAATGAGTTCTCCAAACTCCAACGAACAATCAGCTGATTCGGGGGAACTTACATACGTCGGTTTCTCCGCTTCAAAGAACGTCACACGAACCTTGGACGGTGGTCGAATTTGATTTTCAATCCTATATTAAAAAAAATCAATTTAATTAAGAGTTTACGTCATCATAAAATTGAAAGTAATGGGACAGAGTACGAGATAGTGAAAAGTACCAAGTAAAATGAATTTCCCCTTCTACATGTAGGCTACTGGTATTTTAAAAAAAGTTCCGCGTTATATCTCCCGCAGACAACGTGTTCCTATCTTGAAAACACACGCAATGCGCATGCACAGTAGCCTACCTACATGTAGATCTACAATTTCTCATCGAGCACTTCCCCCAAACCCCCTTCCTCGTAGTCGTAAAACTCGCTCGTATAAATTTCCCCCGACGACGACCACAACATTGTGATCAGCTGAGCAGACGACGAGACAGCGAAAACAGGAAGAGAATTAACAATGAGTAGTCTTACAACCCCTTTCATTCCATCCCCTTCCCTTGTTACACCGTCGCTCGCCCCTCTCTTCCCTTTCCACTCCCTTTCTTTGACACCTTTCTCAGCTTCTAATTACCCCCCGTAAAATATCCGTTGCGTGACATTTTGCATTAATTTCAAATCAACACCTTCGTCCGCACAACTATAAAAGCTCATTAATTTATTTATTTAACCGGACCTATGGTTAATTGTGTAAATTCGGGTGGGCGAATATACTCGCAATTCTCTCTCTCACGAATCGAGTAACCACAATATGAATGACCTTGGTACTACTAACAAACTTTTTTTTGAAGTGAACATCGTGACTCAATTTCGCAGAATGTAAATAGCTTTTTTATAATTTATAGGCTATACTGTACTGTATATAAAAAAGAATATCAAATTTACGTAAACTTGTGAAGTGGTACCATGTACCCGTTTTTTTTACAAAATTTTTTTTTTTTCTCTACCTCTAATAATCACACCTCTAGCAAATCAAGTTTAGGTTTTAAGTATCGATAACAAATACTTGAAAGCGAGTAACGAGTAAACATAGCACTCATTCGCGTACGCTGAAGTACAAATTTAGCTAATATTATTCTTAAAATTACCCTTTCAAAATTTTACAAATGTAGAACAATTAATAATCAGACTAATAAAAAAATAACAAACTAAATTTAATACACGTACACTGTATAATAATGCATTGTTTGAAAAGAAAAAAAATGTTTTTCAAAATCAAATTTCAAAACAAAACTAATTTCAAAAAAAAAAAAAAAAAGAGAGAACAAAAAATGTCCATCTTGCAAATAATTTCTGGATTCTATAATTGAATATTGGTAAGCTCACCAAAATTACTATACTTACGCCTTATAATTATTACTTTAATTATAAATAAATTTTTTAAACCGCAAAATTAATCTAGAAAACTAATAATAAAAAATAATTTAAACTAGTGTATATGTGCAGTAATAAACTTTACGAGCATTTTGCCATGAGCATTTGAAATAAATTGTTTGACGTTAAACAAGCTTAATAGAATAATTAATAATCGGCGCGACATTGTATTTATCCTTTCCCGATCATAAATTTTAAATAAAAACTAATCTTAACTTTTTAAACTTCCTGTTGTCTAACAATGAAAAAAGAAAAAAATGATCGGCCTTATTCATCGATACCTTTAAATTAAAGCTTTCCTCTAACTTAGTTTCACACAATCTAATCGGGTCTGGAGATCCAACGTATTAAGCGACAAAATGACCTTCAATAAAAAAAGCAACAGTTCTCACTGCACGCTCTTCCTCACAATCTTTTAACTAAACCAATCAATAAAAGACACTGCCGTTCTAATGTCTAAACATCCCACACGTCGAGTAAACAGCCTGAGCCCGAGCTAAGCCATAAAACTGTCTCTTCCAAGTTTATTTAGCATGATAAACAGCCCAAATATCCAACAATTTCTCTCTCCTCTATTGTTTTACCAAGCCGAATACTGCACGAAAAAAAATTCCTAAAAAAAATATGTACAGTATAAATAAATAAACTAATCAGGAAGTCGACTCAAATACAATAAAAAAAAACTGCGTGGGAGTACCTGTAAAAAAGTAATTAATGGCAAATGCTGACGCTAGCTACCACTCTCACACACCGAAAATTACAACAACAACAAAAATGAATAGCCAGTGATTCTTTAATAGATTTTTGACGTAACACGATTTTGGGGGTAGTAGCAAGATTTTGGCCCAGACTCAATAGGTTTTTGCGTGCTCTTCATCATCTCTACACAGTAGCTTCAAGGCCAAGGTGAAGAATCCGCACGCCGTGCTATAATTAAATCCTACCTATTCAATAGCACGTACAGTAATACACTAATAGTAAACCAGCATCTGTTACGTTCAAATTCGGCGTTTTTTTTTTATTTTTTAATTTTTTATAATGACGATGCGCACATGTGTAAAATCTATAAACAAAAAACGCGTCAAACACTTTCGCACTTCACTTCCAAATCAGCATAGACACTTTAAAAAAACATTTTACGCCATTAGATAACCTCTTAAATACCGCTCAAATATCGATCGGGTCGCCCAAGTTGAATTACGTAATCAAATATTATACAATTTTCACAAAATTAAATAAAAAAAGATTATTCTTTCAATAATACCGGTAATATTATTCTCGTCCAAAATAAACAGCAGTGAATGACGTCACGTCTCTTAAAATAAGGCGGTGTTCCCAGGTGCACTTCAATAATCAAAAATAAATTTTTAAAAAAAATTCCTTCGGATTTGATATTTTTATCTATATCAAAAATTATCGTTTCGTGCCTCCACATCTCCACTCAACCTACACATTATTAAAAATTATCGATAATAGGGTGTAAAATTACAAGTACCATATACTCGAGCGCTATATTTATTTTGGTTGTTTGACATTTTTGCTTACCGCCCATTGCTAATGGTGACACTTTGAACCACCATACTTCACGGCAGCGATTCACTTCACTCACACACTGGATAATAATTTTATTCCCTGAATGTTAATGACTTCCAATATAAATTAACGCACGACTTTGGTTTGACCGTGAAACGAGTTTCGATGATTCCCGGCTTTGGAAATTGGTGGCTGAGGATATGATTCGCCGATCGAGTGAATCAACATAACGCGGTCATAGCGATCAGCCAGCCAACTACGCAATACCCAACAATTCGCAGATGCGCGTCGATCGCATAAACGCCGCGGCTGCCGCTAGATGGCGTTCATTTGGAAGAAGATGGGGGGAAAAAAAACAACTTCCGCAAATTTAATCCTACTCTTCATTTTTTTTTTTTTTTAAATTTTAATTCGCAGGTAAAAATAAGCGGTAAAAACGAATTTGGTGTCTCGACCTTGTTTAATAAATTCGACTTGTAAATACTGTATTTTTAGTCAAAAAAATAAATAAATAAAATATGTCATGAAAAACCAGAATTGTTTTGTTTGAGGGGTATGAAGACACCCGGAGAATTCCATATTACCAAAACAATTTCATCATTTCCAAGAAAAAAATGTAAATATTTCTACTTAAAATTAAAATTATAAAACATTTATACACCTTAACTTTTTTTTTAACGAACTTAAAAATATCTCTTGCGATAGAACGATCGATTCGCACTATAAATTTTTGTCACAAAATGACAATTTATTTCTCGTTAAAGCGACGGAAAAACTTCTAACTAGTTAATGCAAGATTGCTCACAAACGACACGGATCAGCTGGCCTCCCGATTTTAATTTGCTCGTTCAAAATTGACGTGCTCTATACATATCTCTTGTCTAAGAAATCGAAATCGATTCGAAGAAAAACAAGCAAAAATACTAGGAAAGCACTCTTCCACTAGGCGTATCCCTATCGCGCCAGAATATATGCCATAACATTGTTGTGCTTAGTTAAACACGTGTTCGCACGTGCCGACCCAGAGTAACAGCACACTTCTTTTTTTTTTTTTTACATTGTTATTATTATTATTAACAGCACCGTACGAGTCAAATGATTGGATGAGAGTGACAGTGTAAAAGATATATTGATTGGCATTTGGCGCCAAGATTTTTCTCTCTGGAGACATTTATTTAATGTCGTTGCCATGGTTATCGAGGCGCAGTTTTTTCTCTTTCTTTCTATTTTTTTTTTTTTTTTTTTGTTCAGGGAACTTGTCCGAGGAAGTTTGTTTGATCTCAAGTTGATCTGGAGAAGAGAAATATGCACACGCCTCAAAGTTCTACGTGAGCTAAACGTAACAAAAAAATATGAAATACTGTATCGCAGAGAAAATTATTAACAACCAGAAAAAAAAATAATAATAAAAAAAAAAGGTTGTTACGTCATTTTCCTAGGAGGTATAGTATTCGTGAACAATTTTCCATGAGAAACGACAGTTAAAATCAAGGTCAGCTAATCAACACAAACAACCTACACAAGTGCAATACAACATAAAACAGCTGCGCATCCATACTGCACTAGAATATCAACCGGCTTATTTATAGCTTTTCCTTATGAAAAAAAGGTGGGATACTTAAAATTCATAAAATGAAAACGAAAAATAAGGAGAAAAAAAAAAGCACTGTTGACTGAAATATGTCAAAAATTCAACATCTTATTTCTAGTGCACTGAATACAGTATTTTGAAACTGAATCTGTCGAACAAGGTTTATTACGTTAACTTTAAAAAGTACAGCGGATAAAAATATTTCGTGTTCCGGAGCCGCTAAACCACTGCGTTTACACAACTAAGCTAAATATTATTTCCAAACAAAACAATAAACGTGTTTAAATACTGCGAACAAAATAAAATAAGAATAGAAACGCTTCAAAAAATCGACAAATGATTCTCCTTAAAAAAAGCATTAAATTTATAACAGCTACTTTTATAAAAATTGTTATATTAGCCAGCTTTAAAACGTAGAAAATAATATCGTATCAGGATTTACTTTAGCATATTATACGCAGGCCATGGGTGAAAATCAAAAAAAAAAAAAAAAAAAAAACAACAACAACAAAAAATTATAATTATTTTAAAAATTCCAACTCCACCTTTCAGAAACTGATAAATTACCCAGTTCTAACTAATTTTTAAGAGCAAAGTTGCAACTGTCTGTTTCAATTTGCTATTTCATGTACCGGCAAGCCTACTCTTTTCAGTACAGTATATTAAATTTTTTTTTAAATTTCAACACAAATTAATAGTTTCTGAAAACTGAAAATATTTTTTAAAAGCATAAAAGAAAAAGCACCCTGAAAAAACTGATTAGTTTTGCATCTACATGTACTATTATAATTCGAATAAAAAATTGAGTTTTTTTAAAAATAAACAATAATTTAGGTCATTTAACCAAACTCGTGTTCGGGCCCGGCGCCAGGCCTAGCCAATTGGAGGGGCAGAGCAAACGTTTGAGGGGGCCACATTTTTTGCACCAATTGC
>JAQGAY010000484.1:0-26540 GCA_034698085.1 Polydesmus angustus | reverse complement strand
ATGGTGCACTGCAATTTTCTCAAATTTTGACTTAAGTTCGAACTTAAATATTAAGTTACTTCGGGGAACTCCACCCTCAGTGAGTTAGCGATTGCTTAATTAAGTGTTTAAATGCATTTGGTGAGTGTTTTACTGATTTCAATGAGTGCATAACTGCTTTTAGTAAGTGTTTAACTAGTTTTAGTACGGATCGGTAAGTATTTATATGCATTTAGTAAATTTTTCACTAATTTTAGTAAGTTTAAAAGCTTCTTGTAAATGTTTAAATGCTTTTAGTAAATGTTTAAATGCTTTTAGTAAGTGTTAAACTAGTTTTAGTGAGTGGTTCACTGGATGCAGTTAATTTAGGGACTGCATAATTAATGTCAAAGAGTGCTTAACTGACTTTACTAAGTGTTTAACTGAATTTAGTGAGTGTTTAAGTCTAAGTTTTTTTTATTTTTTTATTGAAATAGTCACCAGTTGTGGTAATAAATAATTGAATTTAGTGAGTGTTTAAAGGAATTTAGTGAGTGTTTAAATGAATTTAGTGAGTGTTTAAATGAATTTAGTGAGTGTTTAAGTGAATTTAGTGAATGCTTAACTGAATTTAGTAAGTGCTTAACTGAATTTAGTGAGTGCTTAACTGGTTTTAGATAGTTTTAGTCGGAGTTTATTTAGTGGGTATCAGGTACAATGCATTAGTGTTTTCCATAAAAAGTTGAGATTATTTCTCATAACTTCTTGATAATAGAGTGTTTGCCAGAAATTTGGCGAGTGTTTATCTGGATTTAGTGAGTGTTGTTAATAGTTTAGTGAGTGCTGATGAGATTTAATTTTTCTTGTAGTTTTAAACGTTTTCTGATCCTTTCTAATACAAGTACTGTAGTAGCAGAGCTAATGAATGTTGTATAGCGAGCGCTTCGGTGTGTTTTTCACCTACTGACGTCAGTGGAGCGCGATTTGTCCGCCACCCTGTAGGGGCTGTGGGCGGTGGTGAGCACTGTGCAGGGTGAGTAGAAGGCTCACTTGAGTATGATAAATAGGGGCTAATGTCCAGCTGCCATAAATTACACCCCAATCAAGGTGAGAGAAAGTCATAAATTAAACAACCAATCACGTCACGTCTTTTTACTACGTCAAAAAAATAAACAAAAAAAATATAAATAAATACAGTAAATGTAAAGAAGAGAGATGGAGAGAGAGAAAGAGAGAGAGAGAGAGGGATAGATGGAGGTGCGTGAAAGGTAAGGTGAGGGCTTCTTTCTAAGTGGGCTTCTTAGTGGGATAACACATATTCCTTCTTTTTCCCCTTATACATTTTTTTCACCTCTTTTCACTTAAAATTTTGTTTTATTTATTTATTTATTTTTTATTATTATTTTTTTTTTTTTGTTGTTTGTTGCAGCATTTACACGTGTTTCGTTTTTTTACGTGTGTTTTCGGTCGCCCACGCATGCGCAGTGCTGGTTCAAGTGGGTCGTGTCAGCTTTTAACAAGACAAATACACGTGCAAAAACTTAATCTTCACTTTCTCTCTCTCTCTCCCTTTCCTTCTCTCATTTAAATGTGAGGTTTAGGTGGGTGGGGAGTGAGAATTGGTATGAAGGGGGAGGAGTTTGTTTGTTTTAAAAACAGAATATAATACGGTAGTAGAGTAATTTCATTTTGCATAATTTTTTTTTTTTTTTTAAATCAAAACAGATTAAGTTAAAAATAGGAGCAGCTTATTATTAATTTAGAAATACAATAATTTTTGAATAAAGTATGTTGGATACATAACAGTGACCAATGGTGAAATTAAGCTCTTGCTTAAGGGCAGCACGCAACTAAATCCACGTTTCAAGAGTAGGAAATCGCATAAAATTCATTTTTTTATTTTGGAAAAAAAAATAGATTTAATTCACATTGGGACAGAATGCCTCATTTATTATTGTTTTCGACAGCTTTTGTAAACTTTATAACAGGTGTCTCCTGATGCCCCTGGACATCAGTGGAAAACAGTGTAGGACCTAATCCGAATACACCAATAACTTGAAATACGAGGCTTTTCTATAACGGTTTTAATTATTAAATTTTAGGTACACTTTCGATTTACGGCCTAAAAAAATTAAAAAACTAAAAAAAAAAAAAAAATGCAGATTAAAGGTGTATATTTTACATAAAATGCAAAAGCATATTTTGCATTTTGAATGGAATTTGCAAGAAGTAGGGAGAAATTAGTTCGAGAGATCGCAATGTTTATGTTTCTGTAACTTATTTATTTATTAAGTCTGCCATAATATTGGCTACAAAATTACTAAAAAAAAAGTACAGGATTTATTCATTTCCAATGCATATTTCAACCCTTGAACGGAAATGACAAGAAATTAGAGAAAAAATTAAAGGAGAAATTCTCAAAATACACAACTGAACATAAAATAATTATGCACATGTAGTTTATAAGATTTAGTGAATTATTCAATAGTTTTAACATTCAGTGTAAGCGCTTTTATTTTATTTTTGTTTTGTTTCGGCTTAATACAGTTTTAACTACATATCTTAAAATTAAAACCACAGCGTCTGTAAAAAGTGCTAAACGCGGAAAAGTGCAAATTGAGCAGATGATATTATCGAGGTTGCAGTATTTAAATTTATTTTTCACGCGTCTTTCGCTTTTTTAAATACCGGAAGTAGTAAAACATTTACTAAAATGTTATTTTAGGACACAAAGTTTCTGACACAATCGAAAACAAATTTTTTTTTAAATAACCTCATTTAAAATTATGCTACAATGTTTAATTTGCGAGCTTTTAATTGTACGAGTATGTTAATTTTACCGATTTAACATTTAAAATACACTGTAAATGGCTTTTTTTTTTTTTTTTTTAATTATTATTATTTTTCTTAGAATTTTATAATTTTTATCAGTTATTAAGGGAAACATATCAAATTAATAAAACATGTTCTAATTGAACTTCCGGTCTGTGTTTTTTTTTTTATACTTTCATTTTTTGTATATGTTTTGAGGAGGGGAAAAAATTGAAATAAAATTTTTTAATAATTTTGTAAATAAGTGGAAGAAGAAAAAAAAAAACGAGGCGACAAATGTAGTGATTAGCAGCGTCGACTGTTAAGATTTATCTAGGGAGAAATGTTATACGTTTGAAGAGAGGAGGGTGGTATGGGGAGGGGGGGTTTAGCAGTTGACCTCTGCCACCGACAATTTTATATCCCTTTTTTAACATCTTTTTAATTTTTTTTTTGCTATAAAAACATGAAAAAAAATGTTGCATACATATGCGGGGTGAATGTCGATAGAAAGAAGTCGAGGAAACACGATCACAATTATTTTCCAAATACTGCATTTACATGAAAATGACCACACAAAATCCGTTCCAATTCATCATTTCTTCGCAACAAAATTTGCTATAACGAAGTTTTTTTTCACATACGATTGAAAAACTTTCGTGGTTGAATTTCATTGCTGAAAAGTTGATAATAACAAGAAAAATTTTTTTTTATTAAAATTCCTACCATAGAAATACTCGTTTACAGTATATCGTTGTATTAGAAACAAGAAACACTTCGTTATATCGATCCTGTAATGAAAGTTAATTACATCACAGAATTCGAAATAAAAAATCCCTTTCGCTATATCGTCTAATTTGTAGTAACGGTAATGTGAAATGATTTATGGTAGGATTCTAATTTCAGGAACTTGTATTAAGAAATTTTTTATGGCAATGCTTCGCACTAAGAAACTTAGAAAATGAATGAAAATTATGTACGCAAAAATTCAAATTTAATTTTCCTCAAAATTATTCAAATACGAATTGCAGAGCTTTTGAAATCTTTGTTACCGTATATCAAAATATTTGTTATAACGAAAAATTATTTAAATAAACCTCCAAAAGATGCTTGTTGAAAGCGGAATCGTCTGGCATCAAAAATATTTTTTGTTTTGTTTTTACAGTTTCCGTTGTATCAAAGTAGGGACAAAAATATTTGAAGCAAAATAATACTTAAAAAATCAAATTTTAAATTTGAATGTTGTAAATTTAAAAAAAGTACTGTAGCTTTAATTCGTTGAGTGTGTGTGGTGATAGCTACTGTATGTACAAATTACAATAGACTTGTGTTACAAAGTTTTAATTAATATTATTGATGGATAGGCTATACACAACTCATGGTACTCATGGAAGAGTACGTACATTTTATTTTCCGTTTTGAACAGTTTTTCGGATAGCATTCACGTTTAAATTGGTTTTCGTTTCCGAGTTAAGCAGGTTTTCTAGATTATAGCCATTTTAACAGTGCGTTCCCAGCCTTTATCCAGGTTTCTTTTTTACTCAGGCTCCCATTTACAAAGGTTTTTCCTCATTAAAACTCTTAAAATATTGGGTATATTTCGTTTTATCGAAGTTTGTTATAGGCCTATACTGTATAATATGAAAAAACAACAATTTCTTTACGAGGATAATTTCCTGATTTCCGTACGTAGAAAGAAGTTTTAATACAGTATTCAAAATTTTGGTGGTTAACATAAGCGTTTGTGAAATTTCGTTGTAGCGGAATTCGTTGTATCGACATTTGTCAGGGGGCGGAAAGATTTTTATTCTGAGAAATGAAAACGACATCGAGGGCTATTTTTATTTTTTTATTATTATTATTTTTTTTATTTTTTGATTTATTAAATATCTCTCTTTAAAAATTTAATTTCTTTTAATTCTCGGAAAAAGAAATTAAAATTTTGGACGCATCAAAAAATGGCGGCCGCTTATCATCAAACGAGCTGACCCCCACTTTCTGACCCCCCCTACCCTCTCTCTCTCTCTCATTTTCTTCAAAAATCCCTTTACCCCCTCACCTCCTACCCCCTCTTATTAGATTACAAATGTAATTATCGATATATCGGATGTTATCGATGCTGGGAACTTGGTCGTTTCAGCTCCCTCTGGTGACGATAAGCGCCATTAATAACGACGATAAAAAATGGGGGTTTTTATTTTTATTTTTTTTATGTCTCTTTTAGTCCACCTGAGCAGAAGAGGGGGTTAAAAAATGTCGTCGGAGGCATAAATAATAATCATTTCGCTCGTTAATCAAATTTTATTTTTGCGAAATTAAAAAAAGAGGGGGTAAAAACAAGTGTCGTTTGAAATTGAAGGGAGTGGGGTAATAGTGGGGGGTAGAAAAAAAGGGAGGGCTATTTTTTTTAATGTCTCGTCGTAAATAATTTTTTTTTTTTTTTTGGAATCTGAAATGAAACAAAACTAAACTCTTACAACTGCGTTTTTAATTGCATTCGAAAATTGTTTTAAAAAGATGGAATGTAATAAAAGTTTAAAAAATCTTTCTGTCCCTAAATTTATGACGTCAAAGCAATTAATTTTTATGAAGGCATATATTTTAATTACTTAGTCGAAGAAAGGGGTTGCGTACAAGAAGAAAATTGTTTTTGTGTTTGTCTTTTATTTATAAATTTAATTAAATAAATAAGAAAGTTATTAAATTTTCACATTTTTGCTATATCAACTCTTTATTGTTATTATAACGTATTTATTAAATTGATAAAAATGCAGTAGTACTCGGTTATAATAACATGAAAAGGGGCCGAGCATTCTTATGACGTTACATCCGAGTAACTTAAAATAAGTACCGTACAACATTTGAGATCAATTGATGGTTTTCTATTCAATGTCGGATTCCTATGATTGATACTATGACTTTAAGGACTTTATGGAGGTGAAAACATAAATCATGCGCATGAAGAAAAAAACTGCGGAAGATTTTTTTGCGGAGGGTTGCGAAAACCTTGTAAAACGACTCAAAACTTGCTTAAAACGTAAAGGCAAATACTAGGGGGTATTTAGAAAGTAAGTTTCTCTCATCAAGAAAAACCAAAATAATAATGACAAAATTACAAACAATATTTATTTACGTTTGTACACTATTAAACTAGATACATGTACACTGTAATTTTCACTCCTTTCTGAGCATTTCCGGTACCTAAACAACAGCTTTTTGATTTCCTCCTCATCCTTACCTGCCGCCGATTTTCGCCGATTATTTTTTTTTTTCCAATTTTAATAATTAAATTAAAATTTTTTTTTTTTTAAATTTATGTAAATTAATTGATACATAAATTTTAAAAAATTTTTAAAAAAAGTTTTGAAAGACACTGGAAAAAAAAACCGAAAAAAATCAGAAAAAAAAAAAATGTGAAAAAAATTAAAAAAAAAAAAAAAATTGATAAAAAAGAATTGATAGAAAAATTGTTTAAAAAAAAAGGGAAAAAACTGAAAAAAAAATAAAGAAAACTGAAAAAAATTGATGAAAATGAAATTGATGCTGTTGTTTAGGTACCGGAGATGCTCAGAAATGGGTAAAAATTACAGCGTATCTAGTTTAATAGTGTACAAAAGTAAATAAATATTGTTTGTAATTTTGACATTATTATTTTGGTTTTTCTTGATGAGGGAAACTTATTTTTTAAATGCCCCTTAGTACATGGAAAAATAGCTTACATATTTACCAACAAAAGTCTGTAAATGTTTTTAAAAAACAATTTACAAATAAAAATTATAAAAATCGAGTCCGCTTCTTTGTTGGATACGCCTCGTATTTTAAGAGAAAATATGAGACTCTAATAAGGATTTGAAAG
Organism: Polydesmus angustus; assembly: GCA_034698085.1. Taxonomy (NCBI): domain Eukaryota; kingdom Metazoa; phylum Arthropoda; class Diplopoda; order Polydesmida; family Polydesmidae; genus Polydesmus; species Polydesmus angustus. Next base: position 19,915 of record JAQGAY010000484.1, on the reverse strand, counting down.
ATTGAACGATTTAATTGAAAATATGAGGATTTAGGGGGTTTGCTGATTATGTATTATGAAATGCAATAGGAAAAAGATTCAAAGCGAGGTTTACGCGTTTTGCGCAAAAGTAGGTTAATTCGTCGCGCATGCGCTTTCGAAGGTAATATTTCGACACGTTAAATGATTTTTTTGTGTGATTATTATTGCGTTTTTGATTATATTTTTTGATAGCTTTATATGCTTTTTTTTATTATTATTATTATTAGTAGAATATATTATTATTGTATTTGTTGTTTTAAACGGAAGTAGGTAAGCTTGTCTTTCATGCATATCTCACCCCGTTTCCGGTTGGCTAAAGCTCGGCACAAATGAAATGAAATGATTGTTTATTATGATTATTGTTATTTGTGGAAATTAGCTTTATAATTTCCCGTCTCATCATCATAATTTCCCCCGGCCGCCATTTCCATTTTTCAAAACGCTTTGGCTCCTCCCCCTCCCATTCTCCATCCTTTATGCCGGCGTACGGTAAGGGTGCAGCGGGTGGGTGATAATTGACGCACTTCCGCTTCTCCTCCCTACGCTAATTTGATTTTTGATTGTTTACTCCAAAAATTGTTATTGTCATCGCGTTTTTCATTTCTCTTTCTCCTCCGCCATTTTGTTTATTTGAACAATGAGGGCGAATATTTCACTCGCCGCTTCCTATTTTATTCGATCTTTTTATTTATATTTTTATTAGCGGTTATTATTTATTTTTTTGTTGAGATTATTATTATTATTGTGGGTTATCTTTGTTAGGGTTAGTGCGGATGTCACCTGAATAATTATTCAAATCCTCAATTTCGGTTTTTTTATTTATTTTATTTTGTTTATTTATTTTTGTTAGTTCTGTACTGTAATTATAATTTAGAATTTTCTTGCTCACAAATTAAAATGTGAAAAATCAAATCAAAATTAGTCAATGCGATTTAGGTTTATGGGAAATTTGGAGCAATTTCCATTTCAAAAGAAGTGGAAAATTTGTGTTGACATCCGCGTAGAAAGTAGCCGCGCAAATGAGAACGAAAGGGTTTGGAAATGTTTACCTGAAAATCTAATGGTTTCGCCTAAAGATTGGTGCAAATTTTCTTGCGATCGTCAGTACAGTATTAGTATAAATTTTCAAAATCATAGCAAAAAAAAAAAAAACAAACAACATTGAACAAATTCTTTAAAAAGAACGAGTCTGAAAATGCTTAAAATTATAAGAATATCAATACAAGTAAATTTGTGACAATATTAATGACAGGATTTAATGACGAATATTGGAGTTGCACTGTATTGAATTTTTTTTAAAAAATGGCTTATAGTGTTTATTTACATTTTCATGAAATTGACACATAACTTTAAATTATTTTTTGCAAACTTTTCTAATCTTTTTTTAATTTATTTTTCTTTTAACATTTTTCAATTTTTTTGATTTTTTGAAAAATGTTTACTATTTCTTAAATTTCTTTTGAAAAAAAAAAAACTTTTTACTTTAAAATTTTTTTTTTATTACCGTACGGTAACGTATTTTCTCGCCTATGAGACGCCCCGAATATAAGACGTAACCTTAACTTTCGAAGTTATAAAAGAAAAAAATTAGCCCTTCTTAGATTTCTAATAAATATTTTTTTAAATTTGTACTGCTGTACAGTATTAACATTTTCAAACATTTTAAATTTTTTAGTTTTTTCTTACATTTTTTTTTCCTGCGAATATTCAATATTTCTTAAATTTCATTTGAAAATATATATTTTTTTTCATTAATATCTTTTTTCAGCAATGATTTCTGTATTTATATCTATTGCTGTTGTTTATTCGTAATTTGTATTCTGCTAGCAAATTTTTTTTGTTATTAGTAAATAATTATTTAAATAAGGTATTTATTTGCTGCCCACCGTTTATAAAAAAATGTATTTTAATTTTAATAATAAGTAGGCTGGTTTTTTTTTTTTTTTGGTTCGCGTTGATCGATCACTTTTTCCTCCGCTAATTAATTAATAATACTATCCGCGCTGTTAGCGGTTTGTTAAACTACTTTAAACTCCGGCTAAACGATTTCTCCGAGTCAAAGCTTGAGAAATGATGGTGAGGGGGTTGGGGTTGACGTCACCCGTCCCCCGCTAGGTGGCGCTGCTAATGCTACGCTAGGTGAATGGGAGAAGATTAATCTGTTAGGTAAACGAGCGAAAGTGAAAAATGAGGACTAATTTTTTTACGCGGGAAAATGGTTTTCATTGCTGACCTTCGACCTCGGACAATTGATCGCCGCCCACCACCACCAGCTCCCTCTGGCGGCCAACACACAATCTCCGAATTAAAAAACAAACAAAAAAAATGGAGAAGAAAATTTTTTATGTATAATACAGTATAAGATTTTTGCTGATGGATTGATAATTTATGATAATTGAAAATGAGGGTAAATGAACACGCGGTTTGTTGCTGATTAATGCGGTGACGTCAGGAGGACAGCCATGGATGCACCGGATGTGGACGTAAACAGAGCGAAAAATGTGAAGGAAATCCCAATATTTTTTTATTTTTTTATTTGTTTTTCTTGCTCAAAGCGTAAAAACGATATAAAAAAGGGAATTTTTTTTAGGTTATATCAAATTGGAGTCGACATAATAATTATTATAATTTGCGTATTTTGCTTAAATATCGCCATTTTCATTTTTTATTATTGAGGCCGGAAATAACGTTTTTTAAAATTTTCCTTCTGTAAAAAAAAATAAAAATGTGTTAAAATTTATCAATTTTTTTTTTGTTTATTGTACAGTATTGGACTTTTGGGTACTGTTTCGTTATGTGACAGCCACTCGTGAAATCGAACCATTTTTCATAACGTCGCATATTTGAATTAAAATTATCGATAATATTGCAATAATATCGAATACCGGTATTACTTAAAACTCGGACATAACATTGGTCATCAAGTCTAACACTACGGTATGATTATTTCGCCAACCTCAGCTATTAAATACAGTGAAACCCGGTTATAGTGCGATTCAAGGGGCCGAAAAAAATTCGCACTATAAGCGGTTTCGCACTATATCCGGGAAATGCTAAAACTTGTAACTGAAATATTTTCTGAGGGAAACGAAACATTTACTCAAAAATATTTTTTTGGCAAGAAAACTTGCCCAGAATTTTCACAATTTTTAAAATTCTTATATTTTAAATAATTAAAAAAAAAAATTCGTTGAAGCGGAGCGCACTGTAAGCGGGCTTATTATTCAGACTTTTAATCTCTGGGGACCGAAATATGCAGGTTCGCACTATAAGCGGGTTATTTTAACATATGCTCCAATGGCGTTGTCCAAGGAACTGGACAAAAATCGCACTATAGCCGGGATCGCACTATAAGGGGGCGCACTGTAAACGGGTTTCACTGTAATTAGCATCGACATTTGTCGCCGCAAAACACTTTTGTGCAGTTTTATCTTCGTAAGCAAATAACTTTTATCAATTTTCAATGTTTTTTTTTTAAATAAAAATCATTTTTTATTCTTATTATGGACCTAGCCTTCATCGGCTAAGGAGCAGAGGTGGAGGTGTAGGCAGAGCCGTGAAACGACGCAATCAGACTGATAAATCGGACTGAAAAGTCTTTTCGATTTACCCCCTTCTTTTTCCTCTAACCCCTACAATAAAAGGTAGAAAATTAGGTTGTAGAGGGGGGAGGGTGATTTATCGGAATGACGTCACGGTGGACGTCTATAGCCGAGCGGAAATGAAAAGATGAAATATTTGAGGAAATAACTCAAAAAAATGTTTGGTTTGAAAAGCCAACGTCAGCAGCTTTTTCCCACTCCTTCCCCCCCCCCTACCCCCTGACCTCTTGACCCCTCATCTCTCATCTCACGAGACCATCTATCTCAAAGTGAGAGCAGGAGCACTGAGCAGGAGGAGGGGGTTAAATCATAAACGACGTCAACAGCTTTGCATTCATTCGCATACTAGCGTGTTAACCCCTTCTCAAAATTTATATGAAAAATCTGCGGGGGTAAAACACACAGACAGGTGGGAGGGAGGGGGGTAGGAAGTTTGATTTATATTGTGACGTCATCGTGTCTTTTGAAAACGTTGCGAAAAGATTTGATGGAATTCGCTAGTTATTTTTCCGTTTTCAAATTTGTAAATAATTTATTGTACAAAGTAGAAAAACCTTTTTCAAATGCAGATGATGGGAACGCAGGCGATAATCAACGGCGTAAAAGGGATTTCGTCTTAATTTAAACGAATTTTTTTTTTAGAAATAAATATTTTGTCTTAACAGAATTTTTTTTTTTTAAAAAAAATCATTTTTTGAATTATGTTTTTACGCACCGGAAGAAAAATTATTAGGCTTTTGTTTTTTTCTTCATTTACAAACTTTTTAAAAGTAAAAATGTTTCGTATTAACCAAAAATATTTTTGTTTGACACTTTTTTTTCGCTTTGAATTATAAAAATAAAATAAATGTGTGAAAAATAACTTTTAGAAATAAAAAAAAAAAAAAATGAGAAGAGAGTGAGAGAGAGTGGGTGGGAGAGATATACATTCCTGATTTAACCCCTTAAAAGCGAGTGGTGGAGATTGAATGTCCCTGTGGGTGGGCGGGTAGTATTCGCGCGTATATATCTCTGTCATTTTTATCCTCTTTACATATGCGGAGCGTCACCTTATCCTACCCTACCCCTACCCCTACCCCCACCCTACCCCACTCACACAATCAAAATTTATATCTTTCATCTGCCACCCATCTACATGTACTTCCTCCCCACCTTCATCTTCTTTCTTTCACCAACCTGGACTCGAACCTCTGCGCAGCCCTGCACCAAAACGGTCGGGGCCCGCTCTTAGTTAGCTAGGCCCAGAAAATAGAGTACGTTTAAAGATATTTTAAAGATTAAAAAAGGAAGTGCAGGTAAACGGATATGTAAGCCTATGGAGGGAGGAGAAAGGGAGATGGAGGGGTTAAAGGTAAAAGAGCGAAACCAAACAGGAATGAAAAGTCGACATTCGAAAACATGAAATGGAAAAAAAGAGTAGAATACAAGACCAAATACTTTTAAAAAATGAAATACCGGTACGAAATGTAAACAAATCAAAAATAAGTAAATAACTCGAAAAACGCTAAAATATTAAAAACTTAATACTGTACAGCAAAAAAAAAAAAAAAACGAATATTTTAAAATTTGTTTATATACCGGTAATGCAAATTTTTTTTTTTTTTTTAAAAAAATCCGAAATGAATAAGCTTATCTAAAAAAAAAAATCTGTAAAATAGAATTATAAAAACCCTCGAAACATTTTACAATTAAATACAATAAAAATATAATGCTTTATTTATGCATATAAAATTGACATACAGTGCAACGCCAATATTCGACATAATCCGTTCCAGAGAAATTAACGAAAATGACGAATATCGAACAAAATTTTCCCATTGATATTAACCACAATAAATGTTATTTCTCAGCAATGAATTTTGCACGCATTCCTTACATTAAAAAAAAACCGAATTAACTCAGAAAAAATTGCAAATGCATTTTAATTGCTTATTAATACCGGTAGCATATTAATCACTTAATATTGCTTATTAACAGCATATTAAGTATATTAATCCCAGATTAACTTGTGTTGATGTTCTGATGATTTATCAGCATTTTCAGACTAGTCATTTATAGCACTCAATTTTTTAAAAAACTTATCCAATGTTTTTTTTTTTTTTTTTTTTTTGGTATGATTTTTAAAATTTACACTAATACTGACGATCAGCTGACTGCAAGTAGCGTCTGAAGTGTGACGAATATTGAACAAGAAAAAGCATGACGAATATTGGAGTTCCACTGTATTAATACCAATTTGAAAAATACCTTGTGAAGCACATTACTACAAAACAAAGCTTTGCCAAAATTAATTACTTTATGTACTATAGAAAACACATGTTAAAACATTAAAAAATCTTATGAAAATGAAAAACTGCGGCAATAAAACGTAAGAAAAACTTTTTTTAAACGATGAAAAAACGCAATTAAGCGCAAAATAGCCTCTGTAGGTGCGAGTTGGCCCCCGAGCGGAGACTTGAAAGACGAGTCCAGGTCTGCGTGCGAAGACGCTGAAGAGGAGGAGGCGAGGGAAGAAAGTGGGCGGGGTTTGCACCTTTAGAGAAGAAAAAGAAGAGAGGGGGGGGGGGGGTGGCGGGTATTAAATTTTGAGACATAACTCATCGTTTAGTCTTTGCACGTTCTCCGCGCGCACGTACCATTTATTACATGCTAAAAATTTCAACTTTGATTTGATACAATTTGTTCGACTTGTCAGACGATTATGTTTTTATCAGCTGGTGGTCCGCTCCGTCCCCCCACCTACCCTTCTCTCCCCCCTACGCCACGCAACGCCTTTAATATGCAAAACACACGCCGAATTCTACTTTGTTTGGCGTTTCATCAACTTCACTTTCACAAAACATTTATTTAAATTTATAGAAATTTTAATAGAAAGAGAAAAATAAATAAACGTGTGGCTTTTTTTTTTTTTTTTTTTTGAGATATGTAGAGGATTGTCGACGGTTGGTAGAGGGCGCTGAACACCGCATTTATTATTTTCTATGGGATTTATCATTTGGATTTTGGGGAAACTTAATAGAATAAAAAACATTAGCGAAAAAACATTGGTAAACGACTTTAAGACATTAGTAAACAGTTGATAGTAATTGTTAAACGTTTAACAAACATCGGTAAGCAACTGATAAACATTAGTAAACAATCGGTAAACATTGGCAAACAACTAATGAACATTAGCAACAATTACTACACGTAATTAAACAATTAATTTGCGTTAATAAACAATTGAACAGTTTGTGGTAACAAGTCCATTTTTTTACTTTTTAAGTATTTTTTTCCCTTCTCATTTGCATATTGGTCGAGACATTTATTCTTCTTCATATCATTTATGTCATGTATGAATGGCTGGTTAAATGTTATTTATTGTGGTAGTAACAACTTTCAGAGGTTAGGTTTTACCGTGGGAGCATTATTTTTTGAGTTGCAACTGCGATTACTAATCACAACTGGTATCAATCAATCTGAAATCAGCTGTTCGATATTATGATTGTTGAGAAAGATTTTTAATTAACAATCCTGCATCACTTTCGTGCTGTTTTTTAGTATTTTAACTATTAATATTATGCTGCCATGGCAATTTTAATTTTCCAATCCAGTTTTGTAAATCTTAAATTTTTAAGACAGTCATTTTTCATTTTTTTTTCCTATTTTTTCTGCGTCCATATTTAAATTTTTGAAAACTTGATTAGATTTACCTTCTCCTCCACTACTATACAAATTTACTAGTACATTTGTCACATGATCTAAATTTATTTATTTATTTTTGTTTTATTGCGAGTTTTATCAATTATTAAGAATGTAATAATTTTTAGAAGAATTTGCACAAACTTTTCAATCCCTACAAATTTGTGCAGTAGAGTCGCTCATATTTTTTAGAAAAAAAATTGAATTTTTCTAATTTGTTTTCTGCTAATTGTTGCGCTAATAAGAAAAAAAAAAAAGACATATCCGCTAATAATTTTATTTTTAAAAAATTATTATTAAATGTTTGACAAGACCCAAATTTTTCTATAAAAGAATGGGTATGTAAACATGTTGAGCCATGGAAATAGATGGTTAGGTGGAAATATCGTACGTTTCATTTACCGTTATATTAATTGTGTCGGACTCACCTGCGTTGTGGTGACGAGTGGATAGAGGGCGCTGCGAGACGAAACGTAAAAGAAGACGACGCCAAGAAGCAGCAGAAGAAGAAGAAGAAGAAAAAAAAAGTTAATTACTTCTTCGCTTGTCAATTTCTTTTCTCTTAATCAAAATTTATTCCACTCATTTTCTTCCGAGCTGGAAAAACACTGACTCGGGTGGTGCACGGCTATATGTGTATACATGTACATGTAATATGTGCGTGTGTGTGTTGGAGAGGGTGAGGGTATGTGGGTAGAGTGAGGAGGGGGAGGCAGCCATTTTGTTGTAATTTTCTTTTACCAAAATTGGAATTTATAAGTTGATGTGTGTAAAAAAACGTTGATATTGCGCTCGCCTTACGTTACGATTTTAAGGGCTATTACGCCATTAAACGTCGTCGTCTGCTACGACTTTACTGCCTTTAATTTCACTCTCCTCCCCCACTCCCCTGCTCACCGTAGAGGGCGCTCTCTCTCTATCTTTTTCTTTTTTTTTTCATTTGGCTGGAAAATCGATGCAAATGAGCCTGCTGCCGCCCCCTCCTACCCCTGCCACCCCCTGCCACCCCTCACTTTTTCACCCTACCTAATGAGAGGGGTGGTGGTGGGGGGGAGAGGCAAATATTTTTCATTTATTTATTAGCAAATGAGGGGAAAGGGCGGGGCCAGCGCGATTAAGATGGCGCCGAGCAATTTGCTCTAGTTTTAATTTTTTTTTGTGGGCCTAGGTTTCTTCATTTTCTTCTCGGCGCATGCGTTGTAAAGGGCGTTTGAGCACCGTTTTTAATCACCTGACAAATTGATCATAAAAGTGTGACGCGTCATCTTTGATCCAGTATCGATTTCGATGGCGAAAGAAAAGGAGATTTTGGCGCCAAGGGAGATTTTTTTTTTTTTTTTTTTTTGGTTGTATGGTTGATGTTGTTGGATGAAAATCAATCGAAGTTTAAATCGCTAATCAAATTTGAAAATCGACCAACTTTACAAACTTTTAACTGTCGATTTAAAAAAAAAATTTTATGAAAAAAAAAAATGCCAACAAATTATTAATGCTCAAGTAAGAGGATAAATCAATACTTTTCAATTTTTGTGTACAGTACAATCATGTACGGTATTAAATAGTGTAAATCAATTTTTTTTATTAGTTGTAAATTAATATTTTAAAAATCAATTTTTTTAAAAAAAAAAAATTGCTAATCGATTTTTTATTCTAAATTTAAGGCACCAAAAAACAGGGTAAGTTACTTTTAAAAGTTAGAGACAGGATCGGCTTAAGGTTTTTTGGAGACCTAAAAATTTGTCCAGACAAGCCTGCGCTCCTGGTTAAGAGACCAAAATTAAATTCCTGTACTAGATGATAAGCAATTAATTAAGTTATGAAGAAGGTCTACTAATTAAATAATATTTTTAGATTATAAATTTGAATTTTAATTTTCGAATTTTTTGTTATTGTATGAATTTTAATTATTGATTTACAATTTAAAAATTTAATTGCTTTCAAATATTATGTACACCTAATTGAATTTGGATGTTAAAATAAAAGAAAATTGAACGGGAAAGTATTGAATTTTGTGACGCTATAACAGAGTTTTTATATACAGAGCAGCTGAATACATAATAAGTATTGCTAGGCGGGACGTTATATGCGAGGTGTCGCTATAATGAAATTCTAGTGTCATTGCGTAAATCGTTTTTATAAAAATCAATTGAAAACTTGAAATCGATTTAAATCAAAAGATTTCTTAAATCTATAAATTTAAAATTTCTTCTTAAAATTTAATCAATAATGTTGAGAATATTGTTTTTGACGCTTATAATAATAATTTTATAATTACATTCTAGCGGTATGTGTGTCCCGCGCGCACATGTGATCCCTATGGCGGTTGATTGATTGACGTCCATCTTGTTTGTTTTCGCGCCGAATGCTCCGCACGTGCGTAAACACGCGCGTGGGTGAGTGACTGGTCCGTTGACGTCACGCCATTTGTTCTCGGGGTGGGACTGGGGGGTGGGCGGGGCTTAAGGTGGCGACCGCCTTACTCATTAACATCGTCTATTACCACCATGAATAATTATGTCGCGGATTCAAAACCTGAACAGATTATAGTCATAAATATCTCACGCGCACGCGCACTTTTCTTGCTTCTTTTTTTTTTTACTATTATTTTTTTTTTAATGGCTGCCAGCTTCATTTTGAACTCATTTGAATTTTCTCTCTCTCGCTCCCTATCATTCTTTCCTTCGCAGTAGTACTCTGAAGGAGTGACAAAGACACGGGGCGCTGGGGGAGTTAAAGAAGCATTAGGGGCGCTCGTAAACTGCTTAACTGAGTGCCAATTTGCGTACTGTATCTATTCTACCTATACTGAGCACCGGAAATGACGAAATTAGCAATTTTAAAGATTTTATTCCAACACCGAAAATTAGAAAGTTCGCGCAGAAATGCCGATTGTTTAATTGCTGAAAATGATATTGGTGGAAATAGCACCGGAAACTGCGATTTTGTAACGAAATTATAGGTTTTGGTGCCGGAAGTAAGAAAATTTATTTTCGCACATTACAAATAGGAGTTTTTCTTTTTAACTTTTTAAGATCTGATTTTTTGGACCAGTTTTTAAACCGAAAAACCTTTCTGAAATGACATTCAGCAACATTTTAACGCTTACAATAATTCTCAGGACAAAATATATTGCTTAACCATCCGCACTGAGGAAATTAAAGATTTACTGAATTTGTAAGTTTCAGCAGTAAGCAAAGCTACAGCAAGTATTAAATTGATATACGGTCGTACTCATAGCCTAAACGACACTTGAGAGGGAGTGAGCTCTCATGGCGCGCAATTCCTCTCCATATTATAACTATGGGATAAACATTTCACCCCACTGACTTTTATAATATCCAGAGAGATTGCGCTCCATAAGTGCTTACTCACTCTCAAGTGTCGTTTCTGAATACGACCTATAGACTTCCAGCTGAGAACACTGTATCAACCATAAGTTAACTTTTCAATTACTGTTATTGCGCACGCACGAGAAATTTTATAACTCTATAGTAACCACAAGTGAGACCGGAAATTTATAAAAAGTTCTTAAATAGAATTTGGGCTAATTTTATGGCTCATAAGTGGCAACAGACCAACTTACGAGTCTCTTTAATTGTCGCAATTGCAAATACTAGTACAGTACATGTAACGGTAAATTTTTTTTTTGGCTGACGCAATGCTCACCCTACCAGTAAGCAAGTGCTTATACGGGTTATTCACTTAAGCAAAAGAAGTATAAGCGCACTTATAAGAAGCATAGGCGCACTTAAAGAAGTATAAGCGATTACTTATTTTCTAAGAGCTAAAGAGACGACTACGAATGTCACCCTTAACGTAAATATTTTCGACAATAACCGCATAAATGTTTATGAACAAACATGTGGGTGGCATTCATTTATTTTTTTTGTGGAGCTTCATGCGGTGACGTCATTGGCAAGGAAAGAAGGGAGATAGGGAAGGAGGGAGGGAGGGAATGAAAAAAAAATGGAGTTGATTTTTGCGTTTGGTTGAGTGAAAATAGCGGATGGAAAAGAAATTAAAGACAAAGGGTTTTTATCTTTTCTCTTCAAAAACATAAAACGAAGCTCTCATTTAAATCATCATTAATTGCAGCAGAAAGAGAAGAAAAAGAAGCAGAAAAAAAGGGAGAGAGAGATAGATAGAATGAAAAAAATAAATAAATAAATAAAAAACGAAGAAGAAAAAGGAATAGAAAAAAAAAAAAGCTTTAAGTTCTCTTTTTACTTTGATCTCTTAAATTACTTCCGATAACTATGGATACAAATTTATATCTTTCACCCACTTTTAAGCCTACCACCCACCTCTTCTCATTTCCTCATTTAACTCCCCCCCCCTCCCCCTCCCGCCTTGCAAATCAAACACAATGGTGGTGGCGCTGCTAACTAATAACTCCTATAAATCCATTAATTTATGCGCGCAACGCAATATCAGCGTAATTTCACTCCTTTTTTTTTTTTTTGTTTTTTCTTCTCCCAATCAAAATACAGTGGTGTAAATCACGCGGGGAAAGTTGAAGGGGAGGGGCTTAATACTCGTATGACCCGCCCACTGCCAGTAGAGGGGCGCGGGAAGAAAAAAAAAGTAGGAGAAAACGATAAATCGGGGTTTTAGTAATTACAAAATGAAAACGATAAGATTTTTTTAAAAAAAATAGAAAATCGATTAAAATTTATGTTCTGCCGGGAAATGTAAATATCACCTGTATAAATAAGTTTTCAACAAAACGAATAAACCGGAATATTGGATTTGTTTGCATTTTGTAATAATAAAATTAGTTAAATGGAAAAAACAACAAAATCTTAAATTTGGAATAAACATAAATTGAGTAAGCGCATTTTTTCCCCAAATCAAAATAAATTCGTCTGCGTTTATTTTTTCTTATTTAAATAAATTCAATTTATTATGACATCCAGACTTTACTTTGCTTCTGAAAATTGTACGTTACCAAAAAAAAAATGTAATGCAAAGTTGCACGTGAGCAAGCGTGTAAATATCCAAGATTATGTACGTGCATTTCCTATCAGTCAAGTTACTTTGTCGATGTAATAACTTTTTTAAAAAAATATTAATAATGTGGGGTGCATAAAAAATAGTTGAGGACGTGAATTTCAAAACTGGTCTTATGCAAAAAATTATCTTTAATTTATATTTTAGAGTTTTTTTTTCTTTTTAAATTACCGGTTATCAATTGAGACATTTTTTTTTTAAATTTTATTATTTATTACTCTAATTTGAAGCGCATGATCAGTGAGTGAAATTAGTTAAAATGCTTGGGACACAATCTTTATAATAATTATGTAAACCATTAACGCTATTTTCACGCACTAAATAGTTTTTAAAGTCCAATAATTTCGGATGCTCCTTGAAAGGAAAATAAGGTGTTTTTTTTTTTTTTTTTTTTTTTGATGTCCCTGCAAAGGAAGTCCATTTTGCTTGATCCTTAATTTTCTACCTTACTCCAACACAACGTGACGTTTCACTACACAAAATTACGTCGTCAGTACTTGATTTCAACCAATCACGTCGTTCCTTTATCAGCTAAACATATTTTCTAAAACTAATCAATTAAAACCAATCTCAGGGTATGTATTCGTAAACAAATGCTTACAGCCTTACATCAAGCCTACTTTTGCGATACTCAACGAGTTAATGAGGAGCGTGGCTAACTTATTGTTTACATTATTTTAAATGTAGGGCGATTGCAAGGGACAGCAGTATTTCTAGTCAATCATTTCTTTCAACCGTTTGGAAAATGTGAAGCCGAGTGAAGACTGTCATTTGGGCGATATTGGTTAGGTGATAAACGTCATTAGCTCGGCCGAGCAGCTCTGTTATCTGATGTTTTCGCGAGAAACGCCATTTTTGTTTACTGTAGTTTTGTTCAATCAATCAATTCAATTCAATCTTTATTCAATATACAAAACATGTAATACAGAATAAAAACCCTTTCTTAACCTTATTTACATTTCGGTTCACTCTCAGCTAAAGCTCTTACATCTTTCCTTAACCATTACCTTAATTAAATAACATTCATTCCAAAAACTTCATATAAACGCAATAACAAGCTAATACTCAGAGTGAAAACAAAGTACCCCCCAAAATTACACATAAAAGGCATAGGGCCTCCACCGAGGCCCTACGTGTCACCCTCACAGCCGTGGTCACCCACGTGGGTCTGCCGTGTGCGCAATCTTCCCTTCGTCTCCATTCATCATATCGGACCTGCTACTGCTTCCCAACTTCACTCCCAGTCAGAACCTCTTTTTTTTTTTTTTCTCCCTCCATCGTCTCATCCGCCGCCATTTGGTCTGTTCTTTTCCCGCTCTTTTCCATCTCGTCCGCCGCCATTTGGTCTGTTCTTTTCCTGCTCTTTTTCGTCCCGTCCGCCACCATTTGGTCTGTTCTTTTCCCACTCTTTTCCGTCTCATCCGCCGCCATTTGGTTTGTTCTTTTCCCGCTCTTTTTTGTCCTGTCCGCCACCATTTAGTCTGTTCTTTTCCCGCTCTTTTCCGTCTCGTCTGCCGCCATTTGGTCTGTTCTTTTCCCGCTCTTTTCCGTCTTGTCCGCCACCATTTAGTCTGTTCTTTTCCCGCTCTTTTCCGTCTCGTCCGCCGCCATTTAGTCTGTTCTTTTCCCGCTCTTTTTCGTCCTGTCCGCCGCCATTTGGTCTGTTCCTTTACGTCTCTTTTTCCTCGTCTTGTCCTCCATATTTTCGTCGTCCTGTCACCTGCCATATTTTCGTCCTACTGATTTCCTTCATGTTGTCAGCGTCATTTACACCAACAGTCTTTACGGCTTCTTCACTGAGTCTATGCCCACCGCGCCGCCATGTTTTCGGCTTCTATTATTGGCCACTCCCCGACGCTAGACACCAACACAAAAACTTAACACTTGCCTTTTTTAAACCGCAACCATTTCATTATAAAGCATCCTAAAAAGTCCATTTATATCACAATATATCCGCGAAACACTTATACAAACTACCTTAATACACAATCCTCTAATCACAAGATTTTTTCTTTTAAATCTCGAAAATCCAGGAGCGATACTGAGAGTGAACCGTCGTCCAGCCGCCCTCTAGCGGATCGTAGTTTTGTTGCCTTTTTAATTTTCGTTTAATTTATTGCAATAGACTTGCTTTTTTGCATCCAGCTCCCCCTTCCCCCCCAACTGGTTACTTGCTTCTCGAATCAAAATGACGTTTTCACACTATTTTTGTAAAATCAGAGCGAGTGGAATCGAGCCAGTGTCAACCTACGGCTCTACGGTAGCGAGAAGGAGGCAGCAGCAGCTTTCTTTTCATTTCTCACGTGCTAAGAGTACGTGATGAAAAAGGCAGAGCACGAGTACACTGTATATCTCTTATGTTTTTCAATATTTTCCTCATCATTCTCTCTCTCACTCCATCCATCCCCCCCACTCCCTCTTGTCTTCTTTCATATATTTTTTTTATTAAATTGTAGCGCGTTTTTTACGTTTGACATGACATTTGTGACGTCGTATTTTTTCCATTTGAGCTAAAAATTGACGTTTTTTCTGACGTTTATTTTTGCGTTTTTATGTATATTTAATAGACTATTAGATATAAAAATCGTATTTTTTTCCCCCTCTTTTAAGATGAGCTGTGGGGTGTTTTATGTAGAACGAGGATGAGGGTTTTTTTTTTTTTTTTTTTGAAAGGTGGGGGAGGGTGAGGTTGGTTGGGGTAAATTTCATTTTGTCGAAATGCTTTCAACTATTGATGTGTTTTTTTTTTTATATTATTTATTTTATTTTTATCATATTTTGTGCGTAGCGCCGCCTGGTGAGCGTAAACGTTTCCAACTCGTTTCTCATACATTATTTACATAAGAAATGTGCTGATGTGCATCAAACTCACTGTCATTTTTATTTTATTTTATTTTCTATATCTTTTTTTTTTTCTTTTCTCTCGCTTATGTACTTTATACATATATATAAATGCGTTTTTCGTTTATGTACGTTAGGTGGCGCTGTTTGCGTTTCACCTCGCTTATTTTTCGATTTGCGACGAATGTGATTGCATCAGAAAAAAATGCCGGTGACATCACCACCCAATAAAAACACTTTTTACCTACCGGTACCTTATTTATTTTTTCTTTTTTTCATTTTTATTGCGATTTCTATCTTTTTTTTTCATTTCTTTTTGCTACAATTATTATTGTTGTCGTTAATGTTACGAATGGCTTTCTCAACCCGGTGACTCGAGGGGGAAGCGCTTGCGTTTTAAATTCGATTATTTTTTATGTTATTTTGTTTTTTTTAAATAATATACTGTAATTTTTGATCGGTTTCTTTTTAATATTTGAGAATTTTTATTTTAGCCAATTTTAACTTCGAATTTTTTTTTTTAATTATCGCCTTAAATTTAAATACCGGTACAGTATTTTTATTTTGTTTTGAGAAATTTAGAATGGAAAGCATTTTTGAATTAAGTTTTTAACTTTTTTGTGTATTTTTATCATTATTTTATTTTAAATTTTAAAATGTATGTAAAACTTTAATTTAGGTCTTATGTCGAATGCACCAGCCACCTTATTTTTAGGCAGGACCTGTTATATAGGCACATATTACCTTAAATTGATTTAATAAATACAAATGCGTTTTATTTTCAAAATAATAACATTTATTAAATTCAATAATTAATTATAACCAATTAAATATTATTATTATCATCGTAATTATAACAAGTTTAAATTCATTTTTTGTCCGTTTCTACAAACATTCAACTTTATGGATAACAGTTCTAACTTGTAAACACTTCATTGTTTGTTACATAGTCACAACTTGATATTAAATTCATTTTAAAACTTAAAATATCGCAATAATACACAGGCGTAAATATAATGTTTGCTATAATACGCCGTGCGAAGTATGCAAAACGTGTGTAGGGTGAGTGGCTGGGGCAATCGACATAAGTCCCGTTAATTTTATATCAAATAATGTGATATAAAGCGTTTCGTTTCAAACATCTTTTTGCTTTTATTATTAAAATAATAGGCGATATAGAAATTATTTTTTCTGGGTTTTTCCCTATTTGTTATTATTTTATTTTCCCGTTATTTTTTATTTAATTTCTTTTTTTTTTGAAATCGAATTGAATGGTGACGTCACTCGCGCTTCTTTTTTGTCAGTCACACGAACCGGATGTCAAATGTCATCATCGATTGTCAACGTTACGTAACGTATACTTCTCCTTTTTTGTTACGTTTATTTATGTATCGTTATGGCTGCTTTTATTCTCATGTTAACACGTCAAAACCCAATTCAATATGTTTTCCATTTTTATGCGTCTTTTTTTCACCCGCCTATCCCTCTTTCACCTTATCAACACCCACATTGAAAGGGCCGGAATTGAGGACCGGAAGGCCCCCGCTCAGTGTACACAGCGCCAGAACGATGAAAGCTAATTTATGGATTTCTTAGATGATTCTAAAAAGAATTTTTAATTTTTGTAAAAATTTTTTTTTGGATTTTGAAAAATTATTATGAGCTCAAAAGATTTTTTATTTGCTTTTTAAGAATTGAACTTAGAGGAAAAGAAACTTGTTTTTTTTTTTTAGAATTTGATATTTTAAGATGGTTTTTGACGAAAGATTACGAAGAAATTTTCGAACTTGAGTTTTTTGCTCTTCTCAAAACTGTTAAAAAATAATTTTTACTTAAAAATTTAGTTTTATTTATTGAGACTTTAACGTCATTTGTTCTATGATTTATACGGTACGGTATTATTTTTGTCAGAATTTTGAATTTTTCAAAGATTTTTTTTTTTTTATTATCATTATTATTATTATTTAAGAGTTAAAAAGTTTAAATATAGATTTTAATATTTGAAATATCTACATTTGCCACGATAGATTTTTGTATGAATTTTTAAAATTTTAACTCGATCAAAAAAAAAAAAAAAAACTGTTTCAAAAACTTTTGACGTTATTGACATTTTAAGAGAGTTTGTAAAATACGTTATCCGCATTTAATTTATTCTTTTTTATATATACAGTATTAATATTTTTTAAAAAAATGTGTTGCTCGTAATTATTTTTAAAATGGTTTATTCAAGTCTTTCTATTATTTTTGTAAGAATTTTAAATTTATTTAATTTAATTTTTAATTTGTCGCCTCTTTTGAGACAAATAAAGTAAACAACGCACACCCTATCCAGTATTACAAACAAAATTCATAACATACATGTCAGTTTGATAACAAGTACGAAAAATATTCAGATAACGAAAATAAAAAAATACTGTTTTATAAAAACTAAAAAAAAAAAAAAACATTGCTAAAACGAGGCCCCAATTTACATTCAAAATTTTATTATACCGGTAAATTTTATTTTTATTTTTATTATTTAAAATTTTTGTATTGTTTACTTTTAGTTTAAATTTTGAGATTTAATTTTTTAGTTATTGTTTTTATTCGAATATTTCTTAATAAGATGTTATGAGGTTTTTACTCTTCCGGAGTTTGTTACTTTTTGTGTTATAAATACAACGACGTTAAATCCGAGCCTGCATCTCCCTCTCTCCTTCCTTCCATCCACACACAATGCACGAATTTAACATCCTATTCACACCGCATCCCCAACATGCACCACCCCCTCCGCTCTTTTACACAAATATTTGCATATTTGCATAATCTCTTTCTTTTACACCTCCTTCGCCGACAACAGCGCCCCCTGCACTCCACCAGTGACGACACGCTCATTCTTCACTTATTAATATCGATTTTCCTCTCCCTCTCTCTCTCTCACTCCCCTTTTTCTTTCTTCATTTTCAATGCTAATACATTTTTAAATTAATTTATTTCCATCTGATCGATACGTGTCACGTGATTACGTCAAAAATGGCGACGAATGAGAAACAGAAGGGAAAAAAAAATACGCGACATTTTTTTTTTACCCTGCAAATTTTTCCCGCCATATTTTCTTCCTTTTCTCTCTCCATCACTCTGCCTCTCTCTCTCTCCTTCTATCTGAGTTGATTACTCTTTTATCTATCTCTCCTGCGTCCGTTACACGTGCCCTGGAAAGAGAGGTGCTTCCGGAGCGGCGCGCGCGGTCAATGAGTTGGCGCTTTATAATCTGTTTTTTTTTTTTTTTTGTTTACATTTAATTATTGTTTTTAAAGTTACCGGTACAGTATTTATTATTTTTGACGAATAAATTAACATTTTTGGAAAAATTTTATGCGAAGTATTTTATCAATTTTTTTTTAAAAAAATATTTTGACAACGGTATTTTATAACGTTATTGTTGGAGCTACCTGTTTTTTTTTCTAAGAGCCTTTCAATTGAAACCAATGTTTTTAAAAAATTATTTTTGATTTATCGTATATTTGGTTGTTGCGTGCTATTTAATGATAAATAAAACTTTGTGACGTAATTATCTCATTCAAATTGAAATTGAACGTTGAACGCTATTTTTGAAGTCGAGAAATGTGAACTAAAATTTACGCTTAAAATAATAATTTAGGCGCTATTAAATTTTATACGGTAGCGCAACTTTTTTTGTAATTTTTTTTAGCGCCTATTTTAAAACTAACGCTATTTCCCACATACCCCTGCTAAAAAAAAAAAACGCAGAAAACTTCTCGACCGGAAGTTAGTGAGTTTTGGCGCCAAAGATTGCAGATTTTTCTCCTGCCTTCTATTCACGTCAAACGCTTTTTGATTGATTAAAAATGGCGACGAAAAATATCTGGAGGAGATGGAAAAAACTGATTTGCGAATTCTATAAATTTGACACGTGACACCTTTTCATCCCCCCCGCGCACTCACTCCTTTCCATTCCCATCACTCTCTCTCTCTCTCTCAGTTTCTCTCTCTTTCGCTCTTAATTGAAAGAGTGAATGATATATATGTATGAAATTATTTAAGCGAAGTTAATATTTTATTTATGTGTCATTTGCAGCGCCATCTGAGCGTGTCTTTCGGTATTAAAAACGCCGAATCCCTTACACTAGAGGGTTGGGGTGGGTGTTGTGGTTGGCGTTACGCCGTCATCATCGTCACGCGATGACGTGTTGAAAATCACCGGCTTAACTTATGAATCTCGCGGCGTTTAGTGGGTGGTCGAGCCTTTGAGGGGGGGTGGGGAGGAAAGAGGTAACCCACCCTCCACCCCAATGCCACTTAAAATATCTCATCAATATTATGACGTCATCTCTGGCGAAATTGAAATCATCCGAGCGGAAGAAATTTTTTTAAGAAAAAAACAACATTCATGGTTTTTCTGTCACTTCTCTAAAAGACATCGATGAAAAATTAAGTGGATATAATTTGTATGGAATGGTTTACCGTACAAAATTACGATTTTTTATTTTTGTCCGATTTCGTTTAACCGAAAGATTCGGTTTAACGACATTTTGTTGTACGAATTTAGTTTTAATATTTGGTGTGGGAAATATGAATGTTATCACGAAATTGTATCGGTAAGCTTCGTCGAAATTTGATTGAATAAGTTAAACAGCTGTTTAATGGCTATTTATAACAATTAGACACCGAGCCGGATTTAGACTATTTTTGCCCTAAAGTCCGATGCTTTTTGTTGCCGCCCCTACGTGACTCGCTTTTGGAAGTTGAATGAACGATTT